>SNQJ01S0068149.1:73075-88706 GCA_010110895.2 Picea sitchensis | reverse complement strand
AGGTGTTTCCTACACGTGTGAGGCCTGGTCGTCACGTTTCCTTCTCTGCAAGTGGCACACTGGTGCTTTTATGGAGAAACATAGAGGCAATTACTAAAGAGAGTAGAGAGAAGCAAAAGTTTAAAAAGGGTCGATTGGCTAAATATCCCACGATCAAACAGAGAAAATTTGTGAAAAACTCCTCCCTCGTCGATCATAAGAACCATTTCACATCTAACTTCTTCTTTTTGGATTTTGAAATTATAGTTGCAATTTTTAAAAAAACATTTTAGATTTTATTTTATTTTTTATTTTTAAATATAGTTATAATTTTTTATTCATATTTTCCACCATGTCAAGGTTTTAGCTTTATATAATATAAGCATTTTATTGTTTTCATTTTCATTTATTTGCTTTTTGGATTATAAAAGTAATAATATTATTTTATTCTTAGTTCTCATTAGTAACTTCATAACTTTCCTAGTGTGCATTCCATATCCATTTTCTTATTGTTTTCATTATGGGTTATATTTTTTAATTATATAACTACTATTTTTTTTATTTACACAATAAGCAGTTTTGCTCACAATTTCACTTGTTTTATTTAATTTTATTCCATTTTATACCTAGTACATTATTTTATTAATAAAAATTCTTTTCATTTTATTAATAAAAATTCTTTTCATTTTAATAATAAAAATTATTTTCTATTTATATTTTATATAAATAGAATATATATGTATTTATTTTATATTTTATAGGAATTAAAAATAATAAATTGATAAATTATGAGAGATCATAAATAATGTATTTTTTTAATAAATATTTTTTCATTTCTTTTTTAAAGGTGGCAAAACCTATCATAATTTAGTTGTTTTAAAGGTGGCAAAACCTATCATAATTTAGTTGTTTTAAAGGTGGCAAAACCTATCAATACTGAGGATAGTAATTACTAGTTGTTGTCTAGGAATTGAGTTGACTCGTCATCATCATTCAAGGAAAACCACACCACCAAAAATGACCCACTTGCAGTCCCTGAGGGGATGGACTTACACTCCTACCATATACCTCTAAGTCTTGAGTCGTTCACATGTTTTCTTATGTCCGAGGAAGAGAAGTTCTTAGCCAATCATAAACAATTTTAAGCCTTACTCCAAAACCAAAAGCTAGATAATATTTGAAAAAAAAGTCAATATCCCTTATGGTCATCACTAAAGCTACACCTAATGGAGTCATGTGATTTTTACTAACATATAACCTTAATTTCATATATATAACTAAATATTGCCCACAACTAGAATGTAATCTCTTATCCAAAAGGTAAAATAAATACTTTTCTCCTCTTAATAAAGATAATTAAATTTATTTTATATAAATTGAAAAAAAAGTGTAACCTCTTATCCCAAAGGTAAAATAAATATTTAATCTCTTATCCAAAAGGTAAAATAAATACTTTTCTCCTCTTAATAAAGATAATTAAATTTATTTTCTATAAATTGAAAAAAAGTGTAACCTCTTATCCAAAAGTTAAAATAAATATTTTCTCATCTTAATAAAGATATTTGAATTTATTTTATAAAACTTAAAATAAAATTGATCGTTTATATATGATACAAAATAATAAAACTGCATATTGAGTAGTGAGGTTGTTATCCCCTACCCTAGGGATAACTAAGGAGATCGTGTCTTGAGGCCCACAGGTTCCAGAGTGTCGAGAGTTGGATGGCCTAAGCATAGCCCCGGAGGGCCCATATTTTCTTCAAGTGCAGTCCACATATCACCAGCAGCAGCGTCCATCACACTGGCCTGGTCCTGAACTGGCAGTGGGTCTTGCTCCATGAGGTAATGAGTCTGGGTATCATGGTATGTATCACTCTGATATTTGAAGAAATTGAACATGTTGTATTGAATCCTTCTTCATTTCATGACGTTTGCTTGGAAATTATTCTCTTTGCCTTGTTTAAACCTGGGAGGGTTACATTGTGCCCTAGTAAGTTGATTTCCCTTTATGATGGGTTGCTACTGGGTGTATCTTTGAAGAGTTATTGTTTGTTCCCTCCATACTTACAAATTTCCATCTTTAGTCCTTCCATCTCCCTATCTTTTGGGCATTGGGATAGGCTACACTAGAAAGGGTTGTACCTTACCTCGTGGGAAGAAGGGGCTAAAGGCCCAGAGGGTAAAAGTAGTTGGCAAGAGTTAAAATCCATTTTGAAACCTTCGAGATGCTTCGCCCAGGGATCCCCGAGAAAGCAGTGAAAAAAAATTCAGTAAGAAAAGGGGACCCACAATATAACATGAACACTCAAGGTATTAGTTGATGGATAGGAGGTCTCATCACGAGCCGACCTATTATGATCATGAACATGTAGCAGTATGACATTACCACCTATCTGGTCACCAACCCATGGCCTCATCACAAGCCGACCTTCTCATTTTCATGAAATTTTGTGTGGATGACATAGTCACCTCTGGTCACCAAGTCAGGACAATGGCCCTCAACTATTCCCTTGTAGCACAAAAGAAAATATCAAAATAAAGACAACTAATAAATAATAAATGGCAATGAATGGGATAGGAAACAATTGCATTCATGACAAGGTGCATCTCACCCTCCACAAAGGTGCCCACAAGTAAGACTCTACATTTCCTTGTTATAACATGCACCCCATGCCCAAAGGTCTACCCCATGTCACTTCATACACTTACATGAGTTGGATTGAGCTCCACCTAGAAAACACCCTAGACTTAAAGGGGATTAACCCAATAGGACATCTTGAGACCCTTCCCAAACCTAAATTTGGCAAGTTATATAACGTCTTTGAGCATTTGTTTGGTTTAGGGGGGTTTGATGCACATGTTCGGGTGGTTTGATTATTGGATGTGATTTACTTGCTATGATACTCGTGACTCATGGACCCCTAGAGGGTGTACCTATTTTTCTTTGCAGGACCTTTCTTGATGGACAGGTATTCATGAGGAGATGACCAGTTCGGACCTTCATGAGGGCTTGAAGCCCAAGGATGGATGTTGAGACCTTGGGCTTGCGGCATGACAGTGATGACCAGCTTGTGTGATACAAGAAGAGGTTGTTGTCTTTGGAGGCACTCTAGCAGGTCTTGGGGGGGGGGAGGGCTCATTCCACCCTCCATGCACCAGGACGCTACCCTTTGGAGGCTGAGACATCATCCTTCTAGTCCAGAACGACAGGGTTCCTTGAAGATGATAGTAGCACGTGTGGACAAAGATTGAGGCCTTTGGAGGCCTAACGCCATGTTCTTGCAGCCTAACATCCCCTTGAGGAGATCTAACATCACCCTAGAAGGGATGACATCACCTTGTTTAGGGTTATTTTATGTAAATGTATTTAATTTATAAATTTATTTAATTTGTAAATTAAGGGAAGAATTGTTGAGGTCGACCCTGTATTTTAAAGTAAATTTAATTCTAGGCCAGATTTTGGTATAAATACACAAAAATAACATTCATTTTCATGATAACTCAACTCTCACAAGAGGGGGACTGAAATTGGTGCCCTTTTGGGTACTTGGCTGAAATTTTGAAGCACACTTGGTTGGAGACTGTTTGGATGCATTTTTGGATCATATCTTGGTGGAATTTTGGCAAATCTATGGTTTTTATGCTTGATTATTCTTGGTGAAGTAAGTAAATCTACAATTTCCATTTCATGATAAATGTTTATGGTATGTTTACTTGTTCATATTTAAGATTATGAAATTGCTTGCTTGAAAACCCTAAGAGTAAGAAACATAAGGTGTTTCTTTCTTTCTCTTTGTTTTGCTAATTTTTCTTAAGAAGATCTTGTCTAGACAAACTTCTAGAGCCCTAAAGTGCTAGCACTTTAGAAGTTTTGTCTAGTTTTTATTTCATTAAATATATTTCAAGAGTCTAAGGATAGGGGAAATCGTTAGGGCCTAAAAGTTCCTACACCCTAGTTGAATCTTCTCTTTGGGGCTCTTTGGGGCTTGGTGCTTGAGAACTTAAGGTGCTACTTCTCAAGCTTCCACCTTGTTATATCTTAGACAAGTACAATCACTGTTATTTCTCCAAGTTATAATGTTGATATAATTGACTCCATAAGCCCTAAAAGGCACTAGTTCTTGCTTCCCTCTTATTAAAGGATTGATAAAACACTCAAACACTTTTGTCTCAAGATTTTAATAACTAATACTAACACTAACTTACTTCTTGTTGTTATAAACGTTTGCTACAGCCATCTAAAAGCATCAAATTTTCTGCATAATTCATATTATTTGCTAGCTAATCACTTCAGAATTTGTTCATGACAAGCTATTATCATTCTATACATTAAATGTTATATTTTTGTTGTCATTTTTAGTATTTTTGAAGAATATTTCTTGCAGTTGTTATACATTACTAATTGTTGTTGTAAACTTGTCTATTGTTGCAGTTTTATATCAGCTAGCATATGTTTCACTAGTGTATTGTCTTATTGAAGCATTAATATCATTTTTGTACTTGAAGTTNGGTTTTTATGCTTGATTATTCTTGGTGAAGTAAGTAAATCTACAATTTCCATTTCATGATAAATGTTTATGGTATGTTTACTTGTTCATATTTAAGATTATGAAATTGCTTGCTTGAAAACCCTAAGAGTAAGAAACATAAGGTGTTTCTTTCTTTCTCTTTGTTTTGCTAATTTTTCTTAAGAAGATCTTGTCTAGACAAACTTCTAGAGCCCTAAAGTGCTAGCACTTTAGAAGTTTTGTCTAGTTTTTATTTCATTAAATATATTTCAAGAGTCTAAGGATAGGGGAAATCGTTAGGGCCTAAAAGTTCCTACACCCTAGTTGAATCTTCTCTTTGGGGCTCTTTGGGGCTTGGTGCTTGAGAACTTAAGGTGCTACTTCTCAAGCTTCCACCTTGTTATATCTTAGACAAGTACAATCACTGTTATTTCTCCAAGTTATAATGTTGATATAATTGACTCCATAAGCCCTAAAAGGCACTAGTTCTTGCTTCCCTCTTATTAAAGGATTGATAAAACACTCAAACACTTTTGTCTCAAGATTTTAATAACTAATACTAACACTAACTTACTTCTTGTTGTTATAAACGTTTGCTACAGCCATCTAAAAGCATCAAATTTTCTGCATAATTCATATTATTTGCTAGCTAATCACTTCAGAATTTGTTCATGACAAGCTATTATCATTCTATACATTAAATGTTATATTTTTGTTGTCATTTTTAGTATTTTTGAAGAATATTTCTTGCAGTTGTTATACATTACTAATTGTTGTTGTAAACTTGTCTATTGTTGCAGTTTTATATCAGCTAGCATATGTTTCACTAGTGTATTGTCTTATTGAAGCATTAATATCATTTTTGTACTTGAAGTTTCCATATATATGCTTGTTGTCTTGTTTTGTGCTGGTACACTTCATATTCTATACTTGCTTCATCCCTTTGAGACATAAACTTTGTGATATCTTTAACTTAAGTGACCAGTGCGAGGGGGATTAATCTTTACATCTTTGCTTCATTTCACCAGCCCTTTAGGTCACTAGGGATGTCTCCCTTGGGGTAATTCTATTTTACTCCTAAACAGAAAGGGGTTTCTTGTTAAGGTGACAGTGATAGGTCACCCCCTTGTTACGCTAATCTCGTTTCACTTTCCTTGGGATTTGAGCAAGTATAGATTGTGTGATAACATTTTTGGTGTCGTTGTCGGGGAACACTCAGTCAATATTCTTCAACGACACTTTTTCGGTAATCCTTTCCCTCAAAGCCTTCATCTTACAAAGCTTACCTGGTGACTCCACTGACCTTTTCCAAGGTGCCACCTTACTCTCAACTTTGTAATATTTCCAAGATATGGGATTATGGCGCCCTGGGAGAAAATGTATCTGTCTATTGATTTTGAAAGTTTTCAAGGATACCCACATTATTTTGATAAAAAATGGTTGAAAAATTGTCCAAGATTTAAAGGCCTCCCAATTACTCACATTGTAGAATTCTTGAAGTATATAAGTGAAATAGAATTCTAAGGGGAGGATGTCCTGATAAAATTGTTCATAATTTCTTTGCCATCATTTGTACAAGAATGGATCAAGGTTTGTTGTGAAGAAAAGGGTATATCCTCTTTCTTAAATCTCGTCAGTAGGTTTCTTGAGTTCGCAAAACCATCGTGCCAGACTTATGAGGATGCCCTTCAAAATATCAAAATAGCCCTAGAGGACAAAGGATTCACCATTGAGATTGTAGAAGATCTTAGGGATGCATACCATGCTCAATGCCAAGAATCCTCCAATACAAAAGAGGATATTCATGAAGGAGGTTTCCAATCCCATGAGGAAGAGAAAGAATTTGCTCATGATTCTACCGAAGATAATGAGGACCTCATTGAAGAGCGAGAGCCTGAAGATATCAAACATGATGATGAAGTGTTAATGTGTACTCCTCCCTTTGATGAATTCGTCCATGCCTTTGACGCTCCTGCACAAGAAGAAGTGAATATGGTAAGTTATTTCCCTTTCCAAGATTTTAATGGTGCTTTATTTTATGATTTGGAAGGTGAAGAAGTGTTAGAGGATAGCTTGGATGTATTAAATCCCTCATGTTATGATAAAAGTAATGACGCAATTGATAAGATTGATGAGTTCATACATGTTGGAAGAGGTAAATGGGATGTGATTGGTTCTAATGAGGATCCCATTTATGATATGGAAAGACGTCTTCAAATATTGCCTTTACAACAATCATCTGAGGTTACTAACAATTTTGACATTTGGAAACAAGGCGATGATATAATTACAAATATTTTCCAAGCTCCTAAGGATGACCTAGTGCTATGTCCTCATGATGATTTTCGGTCATACCTTGAGGATTTTGATGAACATTCCTTTGAGCACTTGGATGTATTCTATGAAGAATATTATCAACCATCGTTGTGCCCAGAGCTTGATAGGGGTGAGGACGTCGCTTTCCTGAAGCAAGATACTTGTGACAAGGTCTTCCAGCTCTCTTCAATTACCTTGCCTCGTTATGTCACTAAGGATGCAGTTGGGAAACATGTCCCTTGTCCCAAGTTTTCTCTAGGGCAAATCCTTCATTTAAAATTAAAGGGTAGGTTGAATACCTTACGAATAAGTTTATTATCTCGGTCTTTCATCTTTCCCTTGAGAAATTGTCAATCTCCCTCTAGATTCTTGTTAGTCCCTTCTCAAACTTCGGGGATTGATGATGTCCAAGGTAGTCAACCTTCAGACTCTTTGAGCCAGCCTCTTGAGTCTTCAACCTTTCACGATCATTTTATGAGATGGATTGAGCACCTTTCTAGAAGTGTGACTTGGGATAATTTCGTCCCTCCTTCCTGCCTCCATGAGCTAGACTTTACGATTTGCTATGATATGATACATGCTCTAACTCATGTTATTTTTGTGCTTAACTTGCCATTGTTTTGGTTTGTGATGAAGCATAGAGGCAGGTGTTATGACATATTGTTGGGATTATTTCATTGGTTATATGACTACAACTAGCATTCAATTAAAAGGTAATTAGAGGTAGGTAGGCATTTGCATCCATTGTACATACCATTGCATCTCATGTTATCATAGTTGTAGTTGCATTTTCTCGTCTTGTCTCACTTGTATATATGTATGCTCATGATAAGAATTTGTTTTATTTAAATTTTCATATCATGTATGGAAAAGGGGTGATATCACCACCCTAGATGTTACTAATATCGTTTGTTGAGATTTAGCAGGCACAGGTCATAATAGAGATGTTGAGGTTCTTATTCGCTCTACGGTGAGCAGTCCCCACGTTGGAGCCAGATGTTATTCCCTAGCCTAGGGATACCTAAGGAGATCGTGTCTCGAGGCCCACAGGTTCTAGACATGGGGTGTCAAGAGTTGAGCAGCCTAAGCATAGCCCCAGAGCGCCCCTCTTTTCTTCAAGTACATTCCACATATCGCCAGCAGTGGCATCTGTAATATCCCCTTCTCATTGACACAAGAGCTAATGGACGTAGTAGTCTAGATACCCCTCTAGACTAAAGTCCAAGATAAGAAAGGGGAAGGAAATATGATTTTTTTCACTAAAGAGATCTAAGGTTATATTATTAAAGTGACTTTGGTAAAAGACTAAGGAAAATTAAATTAAAACCCTTCGCAAGTGGAAAAAGAAACTCAATGGCAAATTAGAAAAAGGAGGTATAAAAAAAAGAGAAGGGAACACCTATTGATATTATATTCTCATTATTCATTTTGTACTCTGCATTCTTGAGCTAGACATCTTACGTTTTGAGGGTTTTGAGTAAACAAACCCTAGAAACCAGCAAAGAGGTGAAAGATTCCTCTGTTCCTGGTTCAATATTGGTCAAGGAGGTGAAAGATCCCTCCCTCACCATTATAATCCAGTCACATGTATTTAGAAAATAACACTTGGAGTTTGGTGTACATATCTGAAGGGTTTCCAGTAGTAGGGTGCATCTTTTAAAGAGAAAAGGCTCGATCTGCTTGGAGGATTCTATATCTACAGTTTTACACCATTGGAGGTTCATCTCTAGGGTCATAGCGCCCTTTTGCAGCATCAACACCAAGGGTATCTCCCTTGGATTATTTTATTTGGCTTGGGACGAATTTTAGAAGGAGGGTGCAACTCCCATTAAGGATACTCAAAGATCTAAGGGAACCCTTGGGGGTTTTCACTCCAACTTGCATCATTGCTACTCTAGAGCCCTGATCTACAGTTTGAGGGTGTTTTGGTGGCATTTGGAGGTCATTTACTAGGAGGCCAAAATATTGAGAATTTACAGCCAGTCAGGGCCGTACCAGTTATAGATCCAACCTTCCAAGGATGTACCAGCTCCAGATCTAGCTATCCAGGGCCTTGTTAGCGATAAAAAATACAATGGTATTTTTGATATTGTTTTCATCACTTTTACTTATTACGCTCTTTTCTCGGTTTTTTGGTTAATGTCTTGACCTCCAGGTTCTTCATCAATCTCTCGGTGATTGCTTTTTCCCAGCATCCTTTGACTTTCTCCTCTTGACCTGCAATATGACTAAATTTATTAGCCCTAATCTATTACATCTAGTCACTATCCTAAGTCTAGAGTCGCTAATCTCAAATCACAAGCCTAAGCTATCAATATACTAAAAATCTCCTTATATCTAAGTCTAAGCCTATTGGGTCTGATGATTTGTTTTAAAATCCATTCCATGAATTAAGCTTATTGACCAAATCACTCAACATGCCAACTCCCGATTCATGTCCACATGTCACATTATTATACAAACTCAAGCCCCGAGTTAAGCTATGATTTAAGCCCTGAGTCAGCAAACAAGTCGACACATCCAATATAGACGATGAAATTTTTCTTGGTTCTGTACACCGACTGAAAACCTTTCTGCCAGATACCCTATCGATGATCCAGGTGCCCAGAGCTGAGATTACAGATGTCAAAGGGAAAGTTCAGATCGATGTGGTTGGAAGCTTTATGCGCAGGTGAATGTGTCAAACGATATAGCACTACAGATTAAGAGAAAGGTTACAAGTCCAGAGAAGTGTTCAAAATAGTCCAACTAGATACAAAGTTCAGGTTTTTCTTTTTGGCCAGGTTTCTTCTGGATCTCTGCGCAGCCCCTGGCGAGTGGATGCGTGTGGCCATGAAACATATTGGTAGATATCGGGTTTTAAAGGCTATCTACCAGATCTAGTTAAAATGCAATCACTCTTGAATAAGTGGATCTGTTCTCCGTATTTTCCATGGCCAACTACATGCAACCATATGTCTTGAAAATAGAAAGGAATCCGAACTGTATTCAATGAAAGATCATTTCAAATAACGCACAGGATTTTATTTCTTTTACCTTCCCAGCCATCACAAGTTTAGTCAATTTGATCGACTTCGTACGAAGGAGATTAAAGGCTATTGATCGCAAATTAACCCCTGAAAGCGCAAGTCATTTATTTGGAAAAACAGAGTAAGTGCAATAACTAGATGGTTGTCTACTCTAATCCATACAACGCAAAGGGACATAATGAAAATTTGGGAATATCCCAGAAGAATTAGATGTTAAAGATTTTTCTTTAAAACTCAAAGAAAATAAAGACAGAGCATATCATCTCAATACAAACAAGAAGCCATGGAAGATGGAGTTTTATTGTTGCTTGAAGCTAGAAATAAGAGGCAAGAATAGAATGAAAAATCATTTTTACAGTTTTTGAAGACTTGAACTTTCGGCAACTTAGACGGATTCTAAAAGGAACTGTTAGCTGCCGAAAGCAGAGCTTTCAACAGCTAATCCCACTTTTTTTCATACTTGTAAGCTGTCGAAAGCATAGACACGGGCAAAATGTTAATAATTTTGCTCAGATCGAATCTTTCTGTTTTCAGTTCATTCGAAGAAGGTTTCAAATCAACATCAATATTTAAATGGATATAAATCATCCTATCCCCCCCAGATTTTGAGGCAAATACTATGGAGAAAAGGATCAAAGGGATTCTATTTTTAGTTGAAGATATGCCCAACTGTCCAAAAGGATTCCAAGTTGCCTTGTCATCTCCTTGAAGACTACAGAGATACACTAAAGACCGTCAGATTGATATAAGTTTGACTCCTTTTATATAGGAGTTGTTCCTATAATTTTGTAATTAGTTTTATATCATGCTATTTTTAGTTTTCTCGATCCTTCCATATAGGATCACATTTTTTATTGTAAAGTCTATATAAGCCAAGGTTGACAACAGTTAATGGGAGGAGGAAACAGTCCCAAGGACTATGGTTCGAGTTTGGAGACTAGACCATGCTACTATTGTAATTGACTTTTTTCATGTATAATACAGAAGCACATGTTCCTTTCATTATTATTGTCAGATTACCATCCCTTTTCTTTTCTTTACTTTGAATGATTGTTTTAATTCAAGTTTGTCTTAACTGCTAGTGAATGTTATCTCACTTTGTAAATTCATAAGATTGATTTAATAGTAATCTGTACTATCTTTATTCAGCCCATCACATATGTGTTCTGGTTGATAAATATACTCTTTCTTCACCCACCAGTTCAGCTACTTGTCTGATATTTAATTCTTGAAAGCCTTGTCTCATCTGGTTATGTATTTGACTGTCTTGAGAGTAAGTCAGTTATCTAGTATCACATTTGATCCAATAAACACATAAAACCAAAACACATTTTAAGTTACTAGGCTTCTTCAAGCTACAACCTGAGAAGGACTCCTGGAGTGATAACAAGCCCTACCAGCAAGGATATGAAGGAATCCATTCAAGAAGGGAAAGAAATTAATCTTATAATCAGCTATATTCAGTTGATGAAGACCTAGGGTCTCTATATCTTCTATATTGTACTAGATCTGTAGATCTATGTATGAAGATCACTTATTCTATCTAAATAAAGGTCAGATATGAAGCTTGTTATCTCGTTTTATGTGTTTCCTTCGTTATCATGTGTTCCATACTTGTTTTGATGTCATATATGAAATAAACTCAACAAAAATACTTCAGCACATCTTTCTGTAATAGAAACCTACAAAACAAAACATCAAACATCAAACAGAAACCCTAGTTCTTGGTCAAAAATTGGTTGGGAACATTATAGTGGTATTAGAGCAAATTTCCTTCGTTGGCCTGTGCAAAGTAACAAGATGACTAGAATAAGAGGCTACGGGGGCCAATTCAGTGGCAGGTAATCCAGAAGAGGAAGAACAGGAAGGCATCATGGGAGAGACAAATGAGACAAAAAACGCTACATATGAAGAGACTGAACTTCTGGCAGATAAAGTATCCCATACAGTGAAAGTGGTACTTCAAAGCAATCAAGAAAGCATGCAGCATACTCTGGCTGAAATGCAGAACCACTTATCATTGGGACAATCTGAGCTCCACTTATCTCTTACCAATTTTCAAAGGGGATAAGATAGAATGATAACAGTACATATACCGAGAATTGCATGTAGATGAAATTATGGGTATCATGGAGGAGAAATCTTTATATGCTAAAGAATCTAAGTGTGATATTGGCATGATCGAGGTTCTATACTTAAGACATATTATTGGGGGAAAAGGAGTACAGGTTCATTAAGAAAAAATACAAGCTATCATCAATTGGCCTACCCCAAGGTCACTCACGAAACTCAAAGGGTTCCTTGGAATTTGCAGCTACTACAGAAAATTCGTGAAGGGATTCTCCCAAATTTGTGCCCCTCTAAAAAACTTAACCAAAAAAGGGGCTTTCACTTGGAGTGATGAAGAACATATCACGTTTGAGAAAATGAAGAAGTTCATGAGTACTTTCCTGGTACTTTCCCTACCTGATTTCTCTCAATCTTTCATATTAGAATGTAATGCATCAGGTGAAAGTGTAGGGGTTGTCCTTATGAAAAATAGGCATCCTATTGCCTATGAGAGTCGTAAAATGAGAGGCCATGAGTTTCTCTATACAATATATGACAAAGAGATGTTGGCCATAATGCATTCTTTGTCCAAATTCCAACAGTACTTAGTTGGAGCAAAATTTGTAGTGAGAAATAATCACAACAGCCTCAAGTACTTTTTATCCCAGAAGGACTTGAATGAGAGACAACAAAAGTGGGTAAGCAAGATTAAAGCTTACAATTTTGATATTGAATATGTCAAGGGAAAGAATAATGCAATTGCAGATGACCTATCAAGAAGACCTTTGACCTACTCCATGAAAAAAATATCAGTAGATTGGAAACCACAGTTGTTGGTGGAATACTCAAAGAACAAGTTTGTGTGTGAATTGATGGATGGAAAACTACAGGATGACATGTACAGGGTTGTAAATAACATCATTTATTACAAAGGAAGTATCTATTTGGTACCTGGATCTACATTCAAAGGAAAGGTACTACAAGCCTTCCATGATGATCCAATAGCAGGTAATCAAGGGTTCCTTAAGACATACAAACGGGTAAGAGAAAGGGTCTCTTGGAAAGGAATCAAAGGAGATGTTATGTGCCACATCAAGGAATGTTCTACTTGCCAACAAAATAAAGATGAACACTCTCATCCAGCAGGACTCTTACAACCTCTTCCAATACCAGAGAACAAATGGGAAAGTATCTCAATGGATTTCATCACAAGTCTTCCCAAAACGCAAGGTAAGGACTACATATTTGTAGTTGTGGATCAGTTAATCAAGTTCAGTCATTTATTTTCCATCTCCATGGACCACAACGCATCACAGGTAGCTGATTTATTCTTCAAAGAGGTCATTAGGATGCATGGCATACCTAAGAACATTGTTAGTAACAGGGACAGCAAATTCATGAGTATCTTTTGGCAAGAGTTGTTTAGACTGGTCGGCACTGAATTGACTCCTAGCACTAGCTACCATCCCCAAACTAATGGGAAAACTGAAATTGTCAACAAATGGATAGAGGGTTACCTCAGAAATTATGTAGCATGACAATAGAAAGATTGGGTCAAATGGCTTTACTTGAGGGAGTATTGTTACAATACCACCTACCACATGTCCATTGGCATGTCCCCCTTTAAAGATTTATACAATTATGATCCTCTTACTTTTGAAGAGATTGTATTTGGAGAAAGAAAGGATCCTATGGAAAAGGAGTGGATCCAGGTTAACCAGGACATGATCAAAGAACTCGAGGACAATCTCCATAGGGCACAGAACCAGCAGAAATTATACGCAAACAGGAAAAGGGTGGAGCGCACCTTTGAGGTTGGGGATCTGATATACTTGTGCTTGCAGCCATATAGACAAGCATCTATCAAGAAGAGTGGTGCTGAGAAATTGCAACCATGCTTCTATGGTCCATATGAAGTACAAAGAAGAATTGGAGAAGTAGCATATGAATTGAAATTTCCCCCAAGAAGTAAGATCCACAATGTTTTCCATGAGTCTTGTTTGAAAAGAGCATTGGGAAAACATGTACCAGTCAATGGGACATAGCCACTAGTGGATGAAGAAGGAAATATACACCTAATACCAGAAGAGATCTTGGAAACCAGGGTGAAATAACTAAAGAGCAGAGAAATTAAAGAGTATTTGGTTAAATGGAAAGATTTTCCCATAGAATATGCTACTTAGGAAAGAGAAAGAATAGTGCAAGAGAATGGTTCTGGATTTCTTAAGGGAAAGCAATTTCCAGTAGGGGAGACTGTAATATCCCCTTCTCATTGACACAAGAGCTCAAGGACATAGTAGTCTAGCTACCCCTCTAGACTATAGTCCAAGATAAGCAAGGGGAAGGAAATGTGGTTTTTGTCACTAAAGAGATATAAGGTTATATTATTAAAGTGACTTTGGTAAAAGACTAAGGAAAATTAAATTAAAACCCTTAGCAAGTGGAAAAAACAACTCAATGGCAAATTAGAAAAAGGAGGCATAAAAGAAAGAGAAGGGCACACCTCTTGGCATTATATTCTCATTATTCATTTTGCACTCTACACTCTTGAGCTAGACAACTTACATTTTGAGTGTTTTGAGTAAACAAACCCTAGAAACTAGCAAGGAGGTGAAAGATTCCTATGTTCTTGGTTCAAGCTTGGTCAAGGAAGTGAAAGATCCTTCCCTCACCATTCTAATCGAGTCACTGGTATTCATCAAATAACACTTGGAGTTTGGTGTACAGATCTAAAAGGTTTCCAGCAGTAGGGCGCATCCTTGGAAGAGAAAAGGCTCGATCTTCTTGGAGGAATCTAGATCTGCAGTTTTACACCATTGGAGGTTCATATATAGGGTCATAGCGTCATTTTGCAGTATCAACACCAAGGGTATCTCCCTTGGATTATTTCATTTGTCTTGGGATGAATTTTTGAAGGAGGGCGCAACTCCCATTGAGGATACTCACGTATCTGGGGGAACCCTTGGGGGTTTTCACTCCAACTTGCATCATTCCTACTCTAGAGCCCCTGATGTACAGTTTGAGGGTGTTTTGGTAGAATTTGGAGGTCATTTACTAGGAGGATGAAATATTGAGCATTTCCATCCAGTCAAGGTCTTAACATTACAGATCCAACCTTCCAGGACCATACCAGCTCCAGATCTAACTATCCAGGGTCGTACCAGCAAGGATCTGAAGGAATCCATTCAAGAAGGGAAAGAAATTAATCTTATAATAAACTATATTCAATGGATGAAGACCTAGGGTCTCTATATCTTCTATAATGTACCAGATCTGCATATCTATGTATGAAGATCACTTATTTTATCTAAATAAAGGTCAGATCTGAAGCTTGTTATCTTTGTTTATGTGTTTCCTTCATTATCATGTGTTCCATACTTGTTGTGATGTCATCTATGCAATAAACTCAGCAAAAATACTCCAGCACATCTTTCTGTAATAGAAACCTGCAAAACAAAACATCAAACATCAAACAGAAACCCTAGTTCTTGTTGGTTGGGAACATTACAACGTCCATCACATTGGCCTGGTCCTGAAGTGGCAGTGGGTCTTGCTCCATGAGGTAATGATTTTGGGTATCATGGTCTTGCTCCATGAGGTAGTGATATTTGAAGCACTTGAACATGTTGTATTTAATCCTTCTTTATTTCATGACATTTGCTTGGAAATTATGTTATTTGCCTTGTTTAAACCTGGGAGGGTGACACGGTGCCCTAGTAAGTTGATTTCCCTTTAGGATGGGTTGCTACT
>SNQJ01S0068149.1:62464-73065 GCA_010110895.2 Picea sitchensis | reverse complement strand
AATATCCCCTTCTCATTGACACAAGAGCTCAAGGACATAGTAGTCTAGCTACCCCTCTAGACTATAGTCCAAGATAAGCAAGGGGAAGGAAATGTGGTTTTTGTCACTAAAGAGATATAAGGTTATATTATTAAAGTGACTTTGGTAAAAGACTAAGGAAAATTAAATTAAAACCCTTAGCAAGTGGAAAAAACAACTCAATGGCAAATTAGAAAAAGGAGGCATAAAAGAAAGAGAAGGGCACACCTCTTGGCATTATATTCTCATTATTCATTTTGCACTCTACACTCTTGAGCTAGACAACTTACATTTTGAGTGTTTTGAGTAAACAAACCCTAGAAACTAGCAAGGAGGTGAAAGATTCCTATGTTCTTGGTTCAAGCTTGGTCAAGGAAGTGAAAGATCCTTCCCTCACCATTCTAATCGAGTCACTGGTATTCATCAAATAACACTTGGAGTTTGGTGTACAGATCTAAAAGGTTTCCAGCAGTAGGGCGCATCCTTGGAAGAGAAAAGGCTCGATCTTCTTGGAGGAATCTAGATCTGCAGTTTTACACCATTGGAGGTTCATATATAGGGTCATAGCGTCATTTTGCAGTATCAACACCAAGGGTATCTCCCTTGGATTATTTCATTTGTCTTGGGATGAATTTTTGAAGGAGGGCGCAACTCCCATTGAGGATACTCACGTATCTGGGGGAACCCTTGGGGGTTTTCACTCCAACTTGCATCATTCCTACTCTAGAGCCCCTGATGTACAGTTTGAGGGTGTTTTGGTAGAATTTGGAGGTCATTTACTAGGAGGATGAAATATTGAGCATTTCCATCCAGTCAAGGTCTTAACATTACAGATCCAACCTTCCAGGACCATACCAGCTCCAGATCTAACTATCCAGGGTCGTACCAGCAAGGATCTGAAGGAATCCATTCAAGAAGGGAAAGAAATTAATCTTATAATAAACTATATTCAATGGATGAAGACCTAGGGTCTCTATATCTTCTATAATGTACCAGATCTGCATATCTATGTATGAAGATCACTTATTTTATCTAAATAAAGGTCAGATCTGAAGCTTGTTATCTTTGTTTATGTGTTTCCTTCATTATCATGTGTTCCATACTTGTTGTGATGTCATCTATGCAATAAACTCAGCAAAAATACTCCAGCACATCTTTCTGTAATAGAAACCTGCAAAACAAAACATCAAACATCAAACAGAAACCCTAGTTCTTGTTGGTTGGGAACATTACAACGTCCATCACATTGGCCTGGTCCTGAAGTGGCAGTGGGTCTTGCTCCATGAGGTAATGATTTTGGGTATCATGGTCTTGCTCCATGAGGTAGTGATATTTGAAGCACTTGAACATGTTGTATTTAATCCTTCTTTATTTCATGACATTTGCTTGGAAATTATGTTATTTGCCTTGTTTAAACCTGGGAGGGTGACACGGTGCCCTAGTAAGTTGATTTCCCTTTAGGATGGGTTGCTACTGGGTGGATATTTGAAAATTTATCGTTCATTCCCTCGATACTTACCACTTTCCATATTTATTCCTTCCATCTCCCCATCTTTTGGGGATTGGGATAGGCTACACGAGGAAGGGTTGTACCTTACCTCGTGGGAAGAAGGGGCTAAAGGCCCAAAGGATAAAATTAGTTGGCAAGAGTTAAAATCCATTTTGAAACCTTCAAGATGCTTTGCCCAGGAATCCCCGAGAAAGCAGTGAAAAACTTCTCAGTAAGAAAAGGGGACCCACAAGATAACATGAACACTTAAGGCATTAGTTGATGGATAAGAGGTCTCATCACGAGCCGACCTATTATGACCATTAACATGTAGTGGTATGAAATTACCACCTATCTAGTCACCAATATAGGGTAGTGGCTCTTGGTTTCATAGCCAAGATAAAGGGGGTCTCATCACAAGCCGACCTTCTCATTTTCGTGAAATGTTTTGTGGATGACACGGTCACCTCTGGTCACCAAGTAAGGACAGTGGCCCTCAACTATTCCCTTGTAGCACAAAAGAAAAGATCAAAAGAAAGACAACTAAGAAATAATAAATGGTAATGAATTGGCTAGGAAACAATTGCATTTATGACAAGGTGCAGCTCACTCTCCACAAAGGCGCCCATAGGTAAGACTCTACATTTCCATGTTATCACATGCACCCCATGCCACTACATACACTTACATGACTTGGATTGGGCTCCACCTGGGAAATGCCCTAGACTTAAGGGGTTTAACCCAATAGGACATCCTGAGACCCTTCCCAAACCTAAATTTGGCAAGTTGTATAACGTATTTGATCATTTGTTTGGTTTAGGGGGGTTTGATGCACATGTTCGGGTGGTTTGATTACTGGATGTGATTTACTTTTTATGATACTCGTGACTCGAGGACCCCTGGAGGGTGTACCTATTTTTCTTTGCAGGACCTTGCCCGATGGATAGATATTCATGAGGAGATGACCATTTGGGACCTTCATGAGGGCTTGAAGCCCAGGGATGGATGTTGAGACCTCGGGCTTGGGGCATGACAGTGATGACTAGCTTGTGTGATACAAGAAGAGGTTGTTTCCTTTGGAGGCACTCTGGTAGGCCTAGGGGGGGGGATTCTACCCTCCATCCACCAGGACGCTACCCTTTGGAGGCTTAGACGTCATCCTTCTAGTCCATGACGACAAGGTTCCTTGAAGATGATGGTAGCACGTGTGGACTAATATTGAAGCCTTTGGAGTTCTAGTACCATGTTATTGCAGCCTAACATCCCCTTGAGGAGACCTAACGTCACCCTAGAAAGGATGACATCACCTTGTTTAGGGTTATTTTATGTAAATTTATTTAATTTATAAATTAAGGGTAGAATTGTGGAGGTTGGCCCTGTATTTTAAAGTAAATCTAATTTTAAACCAGATTTTGGTATAAATACACAAAAATGACATTCATTTTCATGATAAATCACCTCTCACAAGAGGGGGACTGAAATTGGCGCCCTTTTTGGGTACTTGGATGAAATTTTGAATCACACTTGGTTGGATATTTGTTTGGATGCATTTTTGGATCATTTCTTGGTGGAATTTTGCAAAATCTAGGGTTTTATGCTTGATTATTCTTGGTGAAGTAAATAAATCTGCAATTTTTATTTCATGATAAATGTTTATAGTATGTTTACTTGTTCATATTTAAGATTATGAAATTGCTTGCTTGAAAACCCTAAGAGTAAGAAACATAAGGTGCTTCTTTCTTGCTCTTTGTTTTGCTATTTTTTCATAAGAAGATCTTCTCTAGACAAACTTCTAGAGCCCCAAAGTGCTAGCACTTTAGAAGTTTTGTCTAGTTTTTATTGCATTAAATATATTTCAAGAGTCTAAGGATAGGAGAAATTGGTAGGGCCTAGAAGTGCCTACACCCTAATTGAATCTTCTCTTTGGGGTTTGGTGCTTGAGAACTTAAGGTGATACTTCTCAATCTTCCACCTTGTTATTTCTTAGACAAGTACAATCATTGTTATTTCTCCAAGTTATTGTGCTTATAAAATTGACTCCATAAGCCCTAAAAGGCACTAGTTCTTGCTTCTCTCTTTTTGAATGATTGATCAAACACTCAAACACTTTTGTCTCAAGCTTTTACTAACTAATACTAACACTAACTTACTTCTTGTTGTTATAAATGTTTGCTACAGCCATCTAAAAGCAACAAATTTTCTACATAATTCATATTATTTGCTAGTTAATCACTTCGAAACTTGTTGATGACAAGCTATTATCATTCTATACAATAAATGTTATATTTTCATTGTCTTTTTTAGCATTTATGAAGAATATTTCTTGCAGTTGTTATACATTACTAATTGTTGTTGTAAACTTGTCTATTGCTACAATTTTATATCAGCTAGCATATGTTTCACTATTTTATTATCTTATTGAAGCATTAATATCATTTTTGTACTTGACGTTTCCATATATATGCTTGTTGTCTTTCTTGGATAAATTTATATTTTCGGCACACTAGTTCAGTGGGAGTTAACTGACTAGTTCTATTTTAGACTTTTTATTTTAGATCATCACTATTATGTTATTATGCATGCAAGCATTTTGTTATCATGGAATGTTATGTCCTATATATGAATGTATTTCACTCATTCAATGTATCATATTGATCATCATTGTATCAATCATTCGATCATTGATCATCTCATTGGAGTAGTGTGAATATATTTTCTCATTCTTCCATATTGAATCTCTCTTCCTTTCTTGATAAGTTTTGTTTGTACTTGCTTTAGCTAGATCTCTTGTGTAGGTTTCGATGAAACAATGGAATGGTATCATAGTGACACTGCTTGGACCAAGACAGACAAGCCAAAGAATAAGGAAAATCGAAGTTTCGGCGAGAAAAATCCGTGGTCGTACCTTTCAGTAGTGATTTCTCCAAAAATATTAACTTTTTGAGGAAACGGCTCACAAGCGAAGTAAATTGACCCATTTTGCAAGTGGTTTTTCAACCAATTGGAGAAATTCTTCAACGTTTTCTTAGAGAGGAAGCTAGAAGATCGCCTCCTGACACTTATGCGACTCTGTGGTCGTACCTTTATGTAGTGATTTCTCCCAAAATATTAACTTTTTGTGGAAACAACTCACAAGAGAAGTAAATAGACCCATTATGAAAGTGGGTTTTTAATCATTTGGAGAAATTCCTCATTGTTTTCTCATAAAGAAAGTCGGAAGATCGTCTCCTGAAACTGATACAAATTTTCACTTAAAGTGCCCTTTTTGCAGTGATTTCTTAGTTTTTCACTTGCAGATTCAAAGTAAATTTTTAGGGGTTCTCAGAAACAGTGGGAGAGATGGATAGGACACCTATTATAAATTCAAACTTGGTGGTAATCCTCACACCATACAATTATGTTGATTGGAATCCTAAGGCAGAATTCCAACTCAAAAGGAAATGACTTTACAACTTGATGATGGGGACAGAAACAGAACCTACATCAACAATTGAGAAAATGAGATGGGAGAACCGAAAGGATGAAGCCATAGGACTTCGTCTTGAATTGATTTCAACTGATCTATGGTTTCATGTTGTTGCATGAAAGACTCCAAACGAGATCTGGACCACCTTGGGAAGTTTGTTTGGAAAACAGGATGAGATGAGAGGTCATATGCTTCAAGTAAAGTTGAATACTTTGGATCCTAAAAGTTTTGATAATATACAATATTTATTTACTAGTTTTAAACCTTTGATATTGAGCTTAGCAACTTGTGGTATTGATAAGTCTAAACAAGTGGACCAACTTATTCTAACAATCTTGGCCAAGCTAGGACCAGAATATGATGTATAGGTTTCCACTTTCCATCCAGGAAGGTATCTCATGGGAACAAATTGGAAGATGCCTACCATAGATCAATTCATTGATTCTCACACATTAACAAGAAAAAATCATTCAGATGGGCCTAATCAAGGATCCCAAAGCACATGCACTCACCATGCATGATGGGAAAGGATCATCCAAACAGAACGGGAAGGAGGAATATTCCAAACCCTTAAAATATTCTCATGGTTCCAAAGACTCTTCAAATTCCAAGAAGAAGAAGAAGAAGGGAAAGCAATGCACTTACTGCAATAAACCGAATCATAAAGAATCCACATGCATGAAGAAACATATCGATCTTATGGCATAGACACTTCAACAGAACAACCTTGGAAACTTCATTCCAGAGGGAGTCAAGAATCAGAAGGAAGAAGATCATTCTCCTAAGAAAGGTAATCATCATGCTCTTGTTGCAATTAATTCCTCACCTGATTCATGGATTATAAATTCTAGTGCATCCCATCATATGGCAGCGAAAGAGGAATTTTCCATGTTCAATACCCCCTATTATCATGGGGGGTGATACTCCAGTAGCAATAGCAAGGAGAGAGGAGAGTGGAACTCCATAATGGCGGTTTTGAAAATGTTTTATATGTTCCAAAGCTTTCTATGAATCTACTCTTAGTTTATCAGATCACTCGGAAAGGTAAAAAGGTTGAATTTACATCATATTCATTTTCAATAATTGACATGTATGGCAATTCCATTATTGCAATTTGTGAGGTGGATCACAAGTCAAAGTTGTATAAATTCACTAAGTTTTCTGATGATGACTCATATTTGCTACTTACACATAAGGAGAGTACTTTGCATGCACCTCCAGTGCAACATGCAGATACTCTTATGCTTCCATTAGTTTCAAACATCAAAGATGATTCCATACACTCAGATTCTGTACATGGAAATAAACAGCTAGTACATCCAGATAAGAAGCCAGCATCGAAGCTTCCGCAGATGCCCAAGAGGGAACAATTCACACTTCAAGAAGCAAAAGTGTTCTTTCATGGAATCCATTGGATTCGGAGGACTCAATCTCATCACGAGGAGCCTTCTCATGTACCTTCATCTTCTGAACCTATGATGCCCATACATTGCTATATGGTTCAATCTTCTAATCCACAACTCTACAATGAAGTTGTGGGCAATCCATTATGGTAAGAAGCCATGCAGAAGGAGTATGACTCACTCCTAAAGAATCAGAATTGGGATATGGTTCCACTTCCACCAGATATGAATATTTTCAGGTGCAGATGGGTCCACAGGATCAAGAGGTACAAGGCCCGAAAGGTTGTCAAAGTACTTCATCAAATCCAGAAATATTTCTACATCTTCACGGATAATTTCAGTGAGCAGAAGTTTCAGACTTTAAGGGATCGTCTTGGAGTGAAGAACACAGTTGCCTAGCAACTGCCTTTTTCTTCTTTTGATACATTGTATTTTGAGGGGGGGTTTTATTCCCATGGNCTCTCTTTCCTCATTTTTATTCAGTGTTCATTAGTTGCATTGTACATGAGTACCTAACATTTCCTAGTTGTCGGGACTCATTTTTACTCCATAGTGATGTTCAGGGGGGGTGTTGGAGAAATTTTTATTTTCGGCACACTAGTTCAGTGGAGTTAACTGACAAGTTCTATTTTATACTTTCTATTTTAGATCATCATTATTATGTTATTATGCATGCATGCATTATGCTATTATGGAATGTTATGTCCTATATATGAATGTATTCCACTCATTAATTGTATCATATTGATCATCATTATATCAATCATTTGATCATTGATCATCTCATTGAAGTAGTGTGAATATATTTTCTCATTCTTCCATATTGAATATCTCTTCCTTTCTTGATATGCTTTGTTTGTACTTGTTTTAGCTAGATCTGTTGTGCAGGTTTCGATGAAACATTAACAGTCTTGTTTCGGGCTGGTACACTTCATCTTCTACACTTGCTTCATTCCTTTGAGACATAAACTTTGTGATTTCTTTGACTTAAGTGACCAGTGAGAGGGGGGTTAATCTTTACATATTTTCTTCGTTTCACCAGCGCTTTAGGTCACTAGGGACATCTCCCTTGGGGTAGTTTTATTTTACTCCTAAACAAAAAGTGGTTTCATGTTAAGGTGACAGTGATAGGTCACCCCCTTGTTACGCTAATCTTGTTTCACTTGCCTTGGGCTTTGGGAAAGTACAGATTGTGTGATAATAGGGCCCCTTAAGGAAATATAATAACAGTATAATAAATAGCAGCAATACATACTACCTTATAGGTCATGGAAAACACCATCACTTTTGGAGATTACCTCTCCATCACAAAATTCCTCAATAATTAATTTATTTACGTTCATCATTAAAGCATCCTTAGACAAAGACTGTGCAATAAAGTTGTGTTCTATGTAGATATGTATGTAATTGATCTGGCTAAATATAGTTGAGATTGATTTCAGTCGTTGACTAAGTTGAGCAAGAGCTAGGTTTTTGAGATGAGTTTCCTCCTTCATCCAATCAAGAACCATCTTAGAAACACCGAGGACTTGCAACTCGTGCACACTATGATTTACAACACATTTAAGAATCCTATATAAGGTGTTTAGCTCACCTTGATTGTTCGTTCCCACATCCAAAGAATATTTTCCATTAATATAATGGGAATCTAAAATATAGAGAATAAAACCCAAACCATAGTTTCTATGCAGTTCTTGACAAGCCCCGTCGAAATACCTTGAGGAAATATGCTTTTTTATGTCCACACATCAAATCTCCTAAGATTTGTGTAATTTTGAACAACCCTTATAATGTGACAGCATGCCCAAAAGTTGTTGGCAAACTTGAGAAGGGGAAAGTCATTTTTCATTGAAAATGCAGGAGTTTTGAGATAACCAAATACCCCAAACTACTAGGGGTGGGAGGATCTCGATCTCCTTCATCAAGGAATAGGTAAAGAAAACACGAAAACAATATTACAAAATAGGTTTTTCGCATAAAGGGGGCATTCCCTACTGATTTTGGATTTCCAGCCAGAGATGAGGAGAAAAAGAACATTCCAGGAAAATATGAATATTGGTTTCTATAGATCATTTGCAAAGATAGCAAAAACCCAGCCCTTGCTTTCCTCTACTCTGCATTTTGTCCTAAGTTAAAATCCATTCTTTGAGGACAAGCCAGAAAAAAAAAACAATACTCTTTCGTGGTCCTCAGATTTTCCATAATTTCCTATACCACTAGAGTTGATCATTTTCATCCTCATTCATCATAGCTTGATACCCAACTTCCGTCGAATACAAACCTTCAGACTTGTTAAACATCTAGACCAACTCATCCTCGACCTCTATGAGGTGAATATGCACCTTCCTCAATTCATAAAAGAATAATTCCCAAGAACAACACCATTGTGCATTTAATACCAATCTCTCCATTGAGAACTAGACTCGATTCCATAAGGTCGAACTAGTTGGGTCACTCAATTAATTGAGTGTGAAATGGTGAATCTCTCTTAGATGAGTTACAAGATCCTCCAGCAAAAAAAATCTATTTCCACTCCCCACAATAGTGTCCATCCCAACTTGCACCTGAGATCCCGATCCAACCTTCCAGGCCAAGAAAATACCTATAACAGGAAATGCTTATCTGATGGATCACCATTGATTAGAAGCATTAAGGGAAGAATTGTTTTTCTTATGAATCTAGTCTAAAATTGAATCAGGTGATATGTATTTATCAACCAAAATTTGTCTCCAGAGACTGTCTAGGGACAGGAAGACCCACAAATATTTTACTTCCAATGATCAACCAAAAACAAATATATCCTTTAATCCCCAGCCTCCAAGCTTCTTAGGCTTGGACAAAACCTTCCAACTTACCAAAGGTGAGCCCAAGTATTCGATGTTGCCCTTCCATAAGTAATTGAAGAAAAGTTTTCAAATACCATTGAGAATACTTTTGGGGATTTTGAACAGAATATGCCAATACTCGGGAATGGCTTCGATTACAAACTTGATAAGTACCCAACAACCCCCTCAAAATATCCACCTATTACACCATAAATTGATCTTCCTCTCAATAATGGTCAACAACCATTTCCAATCAGATATACCATTGTTATTAGGCTTTAACACATATCCAAGGTACTTAATACCATCCTCCAACTCATGGGATGGAAAGTTGAACAAGTTGGTGATCAAGTGTCAATTATCGTCCTCTATATCTGAAAAAAAGATAGTTCACTATGTTATGTTTATGACCATACATGTAGCATCGCAAAACAACTCCAATATGTCCTTTAGGAATCTACCATCGGATTCCACGCAAAGGAAAAAAATAAGGGCGTCATCCCCAAATACTAAATGGGAGAGACGTTCATGTCTCCCAACTTTTAAACCCTGGAAATGATGTACTTGTTTGGTCTCCGTTAGCATACGACTAAGACCATCTATAACTAAGATGAATAGGTATGGTGATAAATGGAAACCCTGTCGCAACCCTCGATATGGTTTGAAGAAAGGAGAACCTAGACCATTTATAAGAACAACAAAGGAAACTAATGTCACGTAGGACATAATCCATTTGACCAAATTAAGTTCAAAACCAATATGTAGGAGAAGAAGCCTGAGATAGAGCCAAAAAACTCTATCGTAATCTTTTTAGAGGTCAATTTTATAGACCGAGACCGAACGCTTATGAGATTTGATTGTGTGTAGACCTTCCTGCACTGACCCAATGGCTTCATGGATGAGCTGGCATTAAGAAACCAAACTGCTCTTGTGGTACGATAGTGGAGAGTATCATTTTGAGCCGAACAACAACAATATTATTCATGATTTTGTACAAGAAATTGCATAGAGAAATAGGCCTAAAATCATTGAAGGTTGTTGGACAATCAACCTTTGGAATTGTTATCCCCGATATCTAGGGATAACTAGGAGATCATGTCTCGAGGCCCACATGGTCCTAGACATGGAGTACCGAGAGCATGAGCGACCTGAACATGGTCCTGGAGGACCCTTCTTTTCCTTCTCGCCAGATTTGTCCTGTCAGCAGTACCAGCCTCCATCACTACCGGCTTGGCCTTGTATCAAAGAAGGCTCTTTCTCCATGAGGTAATTGGTCCAGGGTATCATGGTATGTGTCATATTTGATCATTACAACCTTCTCATGTATGCATTATATCTCTTTCACTTTGGATGACTGCTTGGATCTTACACTAATCCACTTGACCATTGTTGGGGTGATT
>SNQJ01S0068149.1:42817-61669 GCA_010110895.2 Picea sitchensis | reverse complement strand
TTTGAAGCACTTGAACATGTTGTATTTAATCCTTCTTTATTTCATGACATTTGCTTGGAAATTATGTTATTTGCCTTGTTTAAACCTGGGAGGGTGACACGGTGCCCTAGTAAGTTGATTTCCCTTTAGGATGGGTTGCTACTAGGTGGATATTTGAAGAGTTATCGTTCATTCCCTCCATACTTACCACTTTCCATCTTTATTCCTTCCATCTCCCCATCTTTTGGGGATTGGGATAGGCTACACTAGGAAGGGTTGTACCTTACCTCGTGGGAAGAAGGGGCTAAAGGCCCAAAGGGTAAAAGTAGTTGGCAAGAGTTAAAAGCCATTTTGAAACCTTCAAGATGATTTGCCCAGGAATCCCCGAGAAAGCAGTGAAAAACTTCTCGGTAAGAAAAGGGGACCCACAAGATAACATGAACACTTAAGGCATTAGTTGATGGATAAGAGGTCTCATCATGAGCCGACCTATTATGACCATTAACATGTAGCGGTATGAAATTACCACCTATCTAGTCACCAAGCCAGGGTAGTGGCTCTTGGTTTCATAGCCAAGATAAAGGGGTCTCATCACAAGCCGACCTTCTCATTTTTATGAAATGTTTTGTGGATGACACTGTCACCTCTGGTCACCAAGTCAGGACAGTGGACCTCAACTATTCCCTTGTAGCACAAAAGAAAAGATCAAAAGAAAGACAACTAAGAAATAATAAATGGCAATGAATGGGCTAGGAAACAATTGCATTTATGACAAGGTGCAGCTCACCCTCCACAAAGGCGCCCATAGGTAAGACTCTACATTTCCATGTTATCACATGCACCCCATGCCACTTCATACACTTACATGACTTGGATTGGGCTCCACCTGGGAAACGCCCTAGACTTAAGGGGGTTTAACCCAATAGGACATCCTGAGACCCTTCCCAAACCTAAATTTGGCAAGTTGTATAACATATTTGATCATTTGTTTGGTTTAGGGGGGTTTGATGCACATGTTCGGGTGGTTTGATTATTGGATGTAATTTACTTGTTATGATACTCGTGACTCGTGGACCCCTGGAGGGTGTACCTATTTTTCTTTGCAGGACCTTGCCCGATGGACAGTTATTCATGAGGAGATGACCATTTGGGACCTTCATGAGGGCTTGAGGCCCAGGGATGGATGTTGAGACCTTAGGCTTGGGGCATGACAGTGATGACTAGCTTGTGTGATACAAGAAGAGGTTGTTTCCTTTGGAGGCACTTTGGTAGGCCTAGGGGGGGGATTCTACCCTCCATCCACCAGGACACTACCCTTTGGAGGCTTAGACGTCATCCTTCTAGTCCAGGACGAAAAGGTTCCTTGAAGATGATGGTACCATGTGTGGACTAATATTGAAGCCTTTACAGTCCTAGTGCCATGTTATTACAGCCTAACATCCCCTTGAGGAGACCTAACGTCACCCTAGAAGGGATGACATCACCTTGTTTAGGGTTATTTTATGTAAATTTATTTAATTTATAAATTAAGGGTAGAATTGTTGAGGTCGGCCCTGTATTTTTAAGTAAATTTAATTTTAAACCAGATTTTGGTATAAATTCACAAAAATGACATTCATTTTCATGATAAATCACCTCTCACAAGAGGGGGATTGAAATTGGCGCCCTTTTTGGGTACTTGGATGAAATTTTGAATCACACTTGGTTCGATATTTGTTTGGATGCATTTTTGGATCATTTCTTGGTGGAATTTTGGCAAATCTAGGATTTTTATGCTTGATTATTCTTGGTGAAGTAAATAAATCTGCAATTTTTATTTCATGATAAATGTTTATAGTATGTTTACTTGTTCATATTTAAGATTATGAAATTGCTTGCTTGAAAACCCTAGGAGTAAGAAACATAAGGTGCTTCTTTCTTGCTCTTTGTTTTGCTATTTTTTCCTAAGAAGATCTTCTCTAGACAAACTTCTAGAGCCCTAAAGTGCTAGCACTTTAGAAGTTTTGTCTAGTTTTTATTGCATTAAATATATTTCAAGAGTCTAAAGATAGGAGAAATCGGTAGGGCTTAGAAGTGCCTACACCCTAGTTGAATATTCTCTTTGGGGCTTGGTGCTTGAGAACTTAAGGTGATACTTCTCAAGCTTCCACCTTGTTATTTCTTAGACAAGTACAATCATTGTTATTTCTCCAAGTTTTTCTGCTTATAAAATTGACTCCATAAGCCCTAAAAGGCACTAGTTCTTGCTTCTCTCTTGTTGAAGGATTGATAAAACACTCAAACACTTTTGTCTCAAGATTTTACTAACTAATACTAACACTAACTTAGCATAAAACACTAACTTACTTCTTGTTGTTATAAATGTTTGCTACAGCCATCTAAAAGCAGCAAATTTTCTACATAATTCATATTATTTGCTAGTTAATCACTTTGAAACTTGTTCATGACAAGCTATTATCATTCTATACAGTAAATGTTATATTTTCATTGTCTTTTTTAGCATTTATGAAGAATATTTCTTGCAGTTGTTATACATTACTAATTGTTGTTGTAAACTTGTCTATTGCTATAGTTTTATATCAGCTAGCATATGTTTCACTATTTTATTGTCTTATTGAAGCATTAATATCATTTTTGTACTTGAAGTTTCCATATATATGCTTGTTGTCTTTCTTGGATAAATTTATATTTTTGGCACACTAGTTCAATGGGAGTTAACTGACTAGTTCTATTTTAGACTTTTTATTTTAGATCATCACTATTATGTTATTATGCATGCAAGAATTTTGCTATCATGGAATGTTATGTCCTATATATGAATGTATTTCACTCACTCAATGTATCATATTGATCGTCATTGTATCAATCATTCGATCATTGATCATCTCATTGGAGTAGTGTGAATATATTTTCTCATTATTCCATATTGAATCTCTCTTCCTTTCTTGATAAGTTTTGTTTGTACTTGCTTCAGCTAGATCTATTGTGCAGGTTTCGACGAAACAATGGAATGGTATCATAGCAACACTGCTTGGACCAAGCCAGACAAGCCAAAGAATAAGGAAAATCGAATTTTCGGCGAGCAAAATCTGTGGTCGTACCTTTCAGTAGTGATTTCTCCAAAAATATTAATTTTTTGAGGAAACAGCTCGCGAGCGAAGTAAATCGACCCGTTTTGCAAGTGGTTTTTCAACCAATTGGAGAAATTCTTCACCGTTTTCTCAGAAAGGAATCCAAAAGATCACCTCCTGACACTGATACGAATCTGTGGCCGTACCTTTCTGTAGTGATTTCTCCCAAAATATTAACTTTTTGTGGAAACATCTCACAAGAGAAGTAAATAGACCCCATTATGAAAGTGGGTTTTTAATCATTTCGAGAAATTCCTCACTGTTTTCTCATAAAGAAAGTTGGAAGATCGTCTACTGAAACTGATACGAATTTTCACTTGAAGTGCCCTTTCTGCAGTGATTTCTTAGTTTTTCACTTGCAGATTCAGAGTAAATTTTTAGGGGTTCTCAGAAACAGTGGGAGAGATGGATAGGACACCTATTATACATTCAAACTTGGTGGTAATCCTCACACCATACAATTATGTTGATTGGAATCCCAAGGCAAAATTCCAACTCAGAAGGAAATGACTTTACAACTTGACGATGGGGACAGAAACAGAACCTACATCAACAATTGAGAAGATGATATGGGAGAACCGAAAGGATGAAGCCATAGGACTTCATATTGAATTGATTTCAACTGATCTATGGTTTCATGTTGTCGCATGAAAGACTCCAAACAAGATCTGGACCACCTTGGGAAGTTTGTTTGGAAAACAGGATGAGATGAGAGGTCATATGCTTCAGGAAAAGTTGAATACTTTGGATCCTAAAAGTTTTGATAATATACAATATTTATTTACTAATTTTAAACCTTTGATATTGAGCTTAGAAACTTGTGATATTGATAAGTCTAAACAAGTGGACCAACTTATTCTAACAGTCTTGGCCAAGCTAGGACCAGAATATGATGTATATGTTTCCACTTTCCATTCAGGAAGGTATCTCATGGGAACAAATTGGAAGATGCCTACCATAGATCAATTCATTGATTCTTACACATGAACAGGAAAAACTCATTCAGATGGACCTAATCGAATATCCCAAAGCACATGCACTCACCATGCATGATGGAAAAGGATCATCCAAACAGAATGGGAAGGAGGAATATTCCAAACCCTTTAAATATTCTCATGGTTCCAAAGACTCTTCAAATACCAAGAAGAAGAAGAAGAAGGGAAAGCAGTGCACTTACTGCAATAAACCGAATCATAAAGAATCCACATGCATGAAGAAACAGATCGATATTATGGCATATACACTTCAACAGAAAAACCTTGGAAACTCCATTCCAGAGGGAGTCAAGAATCAGAAGGAAGAAGATCCTGCTCCTAAGAAAGGTAATCATCATGCTCTTGTTGCAATTAATTCCTCACCTGATTCATGGATTATAAATTCTGGTGCATCCCATCATATGGCAGCGAAAGAGGAATTTTTCATGTTCAATACCCCCTATTATCATGGAGGATGATACTCCAGTAGCAGTAGCAAGGAGAGGGGAGAGTGGAACTCCATAATGGCAGTTTTGAAAATGTTTTACATGTTCCAAAGCTTTCTATGAATCTGCTCTTAGTTTATCAGATCACTCAGAAAGGTAAAAAAGTTGAATTTACATCATATTCATTTTCAATAATTGTCATGTGTGGCAATTCTATTATTGCAATTGGTGAGGTGGATCACAAGTCAAAGTTGTATAAATTCACTAAGTTTTCTGATGATGACTCATATTTTCTACTTACACATAAGGAGATTACTTTGCATGCACCTCCAGTGCAACACGCAGATACTCTTATGCTTCCATTAGTTTCAAACATCAGAGATGATTCCATACACTCGGATTATGTACATCGAAATAAGCAGGTAGTACATCCAGATAAGAAGCCAGCATCGAAGCTTTCGCAGATGCCCAAGAGGGAACAATTCACACTTCAAGAAGCAAAAGTGTTCTTTCATGGAATCCATTAGATTCGAAGGACTCAATCTCATCACGAGGAGCCTTCTCATGTACCTTCATCTTCTGAACCTATGATGCCCATGCATTTCTATATGGTTCAATCTTCTGATCCACAACTCTACAGTGAGGTTGTGGGAAATCCATTATGGTAAGAAGCCATGCAGAAGGAGTATGACTCACTCCTAAAGAATCGGAATTGGGATATGGTTCCACTTCCACCAGAAATGAATATTTTCAAGTGCAGATGGGTCCACAGGATCAAGAGGTACAAGGCCCAAAAGGTTTTCAAAGTACTTCATCAGATCCATAAAGATTTCTACATCTTCAAGGATAATTTCAGTGAGCAGAAGTTTCAGACTTTAAGGGATCGTCTTGGAGTGAAGAACATAGTTGCCTAGCAACTGCCTTTTTCTTCTTTTGATGCATTGTATTTTGAGGGGGGGGTTTATTCCCACGGGGTTTTCTCTCTTTCCTCATTTGTATTCAGTGTTCATTAGTTTCATTGTACATGAGTACCTAACATTTCCTAGTTGTCGGGACTCATTTTTACTCCATAGTGATGTTCAAGGGGTGTTGGAGAAATTTTTATTTTCGGCACACTAGTTCAGTGGAGTTAACTGACAAGTTCTATTTTAGACTTTCTATTTTAGATCATCATTATTATGTTATTATGCATGCATGCATTATGCTATTATGGAATGTTATGTACTATATATGAGTGTATTCCACTCATTAATTGTATCATATTGATCATCATTATATCAATCATTCGATCATTGATCATCTCATTGAAGTAGTGTGAATATATTTTCTCATTCTTCCATATTGAATCTCTCTTCCTTTCTTGATATGCTTTGTTTGTACGTGTTTTAGCTAGATCTGTTGTGCAGGTTTCGATGAAACAATAACAGTCTTGTTTCGGGCTGGTACACTTCATCTTCTACACTTGCTTCATCCCTTTGAGACATAAACTTTGTGATTTCTTTGACTTAAGTGACCAGTGAGAGGGGGGTTAATCTTTACATATTTGCTTCATTTCACCAACCCTTTAGGTCACTAGGGACGTCTCCCTTGGGGTAGTTTTATTTTACTCCTAAACAGAAAGGGGTTTCATGTTAAGGTGACAGTGACAGGTCACCCCCTTGTTACGCTAATATTGTTTCACTTGCCTTGGGATTTGGGAAAGTACGGATTGTGTGATAATAGGGCCCCTTAAGGAAATATAATAACAGTATAAAAAATAGCAACAATACATACTACCTTATAGGTCATGGAAAGCACCATCACTTTTGGAGATTACCTCTCCATCACAAAATTCCTCAATAATTAATTTATTTATGTTCATCATTAAAGCATCCTTAGACAAATATTGTGCAATAAAGTTGTGTTCTCTGTAGATATGTCTATAACTGATCTGGCTAAAGATAGTTGAGATTGATTTCAATCGTTGACTAAGTTGAGCAAGAGCTAGGTTTTTGAGATGAGTTTCCTCCTTCATCCAATCAAGAACCATCTTAGAATCACCGAGGACTTGCAACTCGTGCACACTCTGATTTACAACACATTTGAGAATACTATATAAGGTGTTTAGCTCACCTTGATTGTTCGTTCCCACACCCAAAGAATATTTTCCAGTAATATAATGGGAATCTAAAATACAGAGAATAAAACCAAAACCATAGTTTCTATCCAGTTCTTGACAAGCCCCATCGAAATACCCCGAGGAAATATGCTTTTTTATGTCCACACATCAAATCTCCTAAGATTTTTTTAATTTTGAACAACCCTTATAGTGTGACAGCATGCCCAAAACTTGTTGGCAAACCTGAGAAGGGGGAAGTCATTTGTCATTGAAAATGCAGGAGTTTTGAGATAACCAAATACCCCAAACTACTAGGGGTGGGAGGATCTCGATCTCCTTCATCAAGGGATAGGTAAAGAAAACACGAAAACAATATTACAAAATAGGTTTTTTGCATAAGGGGGGCATTCCCTACTGATTTTGGATTTCCAGCCAAAGATGAGGAGAAAAAGAACATTCCAGGAAAATATGAATATTGGTTTCTATAGATCATTTGCAAAGATAGCAAAAACCCGGCCCTTGCTTTCCTCTAGTTTGCATTTTGTCCTAAGTTAAAATCCATTCTTTGAGGACAAGCCAGAAAATTATAAAATAAAAATAAAAAAATACTCTTTCGTGGTCCTCAAATTTTCCATAATTTCCTGTACCACCAGAGCTGGTCATTTTCATCCGCATTCATCATAGCTTGATACCCAACTTTCGTCGAATACAAACCTTCAGACTTGTTAAACATCTAGACCAACTCATCCTCAACCTCTATGAGGTGAATATGCACCTTCCTCAATTCATAAAAGAATAATTCCCAAGAACAACACCATTGTGCATTTAATACCAATCTCTCCATTGAGAACTAGCCTCGATTCCATAAGGTCGAACTAGTTGGGTCACTCAATTAATTGAGTGTGAAATGGTGAATCTCTCTTAGATGAGTTACAAGATCCTCCAGCAAAAAAATTATATTTCCACACCCCACAATAGTGTCCATCCCAACCTGCACCTGAGAGCCCGATCCAACCTTCCAGGCCAAGAAAATACCTATAACAGGAAATGCTTATCTGATGGATCACCATTGATTAGAAGCATTAAGAGAAGAATTGTTTTTCTTGTGAATCTGGTCTAAAATTGAATCAGGTGCTATGTATTTATCAACCAAAATTTGTCTCCAGAGACTGTCTAGGGACAGGAAGACCCACAAATATTTTACTTCCAATGCTCGACCAAAAACAAAGATATCCTTTAATCCCCAGCCTCCAAGATTCTTAGGCTTGGACAAAACCTTCCAACTTACCAAAGGTGAGCCCAAGTATTCGATGTTTCTCTTCCATAAGTAATTGAAGAAAAGTTTTCAAATACCATTGAGAATACTTTTTGGGATTTTGAACAGAATATGCCAATACTTGGGAATGGCTTCGATTACAAACTTGATAAGTACCCAACAACCCCCTCAAAATATCCACCTATTACACCATAAATTGATCTGCCTCTCAATAATGGTCAACAACCATTTCCAATCAGATATACCATTGTTATTAGGCTTTAACACATATCCAAGGTACTTAATACCATCCTCCAACTCATGGGATGGAAAGTTGAACAAGTTGGTGATCAAGTGTCAATTGTCGTCCTCTATATCTGAAAAAAAGATAGTTGATTGTGTTATGTTTATGACCATACATGTAGCAACGCAAAACAACTCCAATATGTCCTTTAGGAATCTACCATCGGATTCCACGCAAAGGAAAAAAATAAGGACGTCATCCCCAAATAGTAAATGGGAGAGACGTTCATGTCTCCCAACTTTTAAACCCTGGAAATGATGTACTTGTTTGGTCTCCGTTAGCATACGACTAAGACCATCTATAACTAAGATGAATAGGTATGGTGATAAAGGGAAACCCTGTCGCAACCCTCGATATGGTTTGAAGAAAGGAGAACCTAGACCATTTATAAGAACAACAAAGGAAACTAATGTCACGTAGGACATAATCCATTTGACCAAATTAAGTTCAAAACCAATATATAGGAGAAGAAGCCTGAGATAGAGCTAAGAAACTCTATCATAATCTTTTGAAAGGTCAATTTTATAGACCAAGACCGAACGCTTATGAGAATCAATTGTGTGTAGAACTTCTTGTGCCGACCCAATGGCTTCATGAATGAGCTGGCATTAAGAAACCAAACTGCTATTGTGGTATGATAGTAGAGAGTATCATTTTGAGCCGAAAAACAACAATATTATCCATGATTTTGTACAAGAAATTGCATAGAGAAATAGGCCTAAAATCATTGAAGGTTGTTGGACAATCAACCTTTGGAATAACAGCAATAAAAGATGATTTAATGTTATTCAAACATTTACCAAAAATGTGAATCTCTTCCAATACCTGAAGCGGATCAACCCCAATGATATCAAATAAATATTTAAAAAATATTATTCGTTATCCATCCAGCCACAAGCTTTATCTTTTCTAAAGTTGGAGATTATCACCTGCAAATCCTCTCTAGTAATCTCATGAAACAAGTCTCGATTGTCATCTTCCTGAATGAGATGCATCAAATAAGTGATGAGCTTTAAACTTTCTGCCATATTAACCTAGGTCGGTTCCTTGAACAAATTATTAAAATGTTTCACACCCAGAGGAGTCAGTTCCCAGAAATCGTGGGCCTTATTACCTTCTAAATATTGCAACTCCTATATTGTATTATAGCTCCTCCTATAATTTGAAAACTTTTGGAAAAAAATTCGTGTTTTGATCCCCTGCAGCGATCTAGAGGGATCGACTTTTTAACCTCCAAACCTTTTCTTTTTCCAACAAAAGCTTATACCTCTGGGTTTCCAATGACCAACAATCGCCCATTACTTCTTGAGTCTTGTGTCCCCCTGTATCAAGCCATAAGGGATTTCAAGCTTGGACTCAATGGATTGAAGCTCATAGTCAATAACCTTCCTCCATTCCCCATCCCATGAGGAAACCTTCGATTTTAGCATACTAAGAGAAAAGACAAAGTGGAAGCTAGTTGATGCATTTAAATATGCCTAAAAGTGAGTCCATTTATCTCAAACAAGATTTCTAAACTCCTCCACCTCGAGCAAAGAAGGATTATATTTGAAAGGGGTTCCAGGTTTCCCAATAGGATGATCCAGTTCTAATAAGATTTGTAAATGGTCTGAATATCGCACTTTCAACCTACGATCAAAAAATATCAATACGTTGGAGAAGGTTGTGATGGACTAGGAATCAGTCTAGTATATTTGCAACCTCTTCATTCACACTGTGGTTATTACTCTAGGTCGAGCTCAAATTGACTAGTTCAACATCAACTAACCCCACCAATTCAAACTTATTAATGAAAAAATTGCTAAATTGTCTTCACAGGAAGAATTCCCCCAAATATCCTCCTTGTTCACCATAAGGTTCAGATCCCATCGATTATGAGGTTATCAAATTGAAGACAAGTTAGACCAAAGAGCCAGTTCCAAAAAGTTTTCTTACCCTCGAAAGGTCCATAAAGGTTGAGAAAGAAGGATCGATCCAACTCTTTTCAATATAATTGTGTGAACAAACCTGAGGGAATAGAGAAGCACTTAGTAAGGGAACAATTGGATGAGAATCCTGTAAATAATCCCCTCGAGAACCCATCAGATTCCACTCCATAGAAATCCCATCCCATGAACACTTTAACCAAATCAAATATTATGGGTGCACAAAGTCCCATGGTTTATTGAATAAACATTATGTCTAGTTGATCCAATTCCACCAAGCACTTCAAAGAGAGTTTTTTGGCCCTCCCTCCAAGGCCTTTCATATTTTTTTATAGGATTCTTGTGGAGAGGTCGCAAACGGGGTTCATCTTGCTCTAAGGACCCCTGAGATAAGGTGTTGTCTACCCTGTGAGACCTCCCAAGAAGCTCGCTCCCAGACATTCTTCAATGCATACTTACACCCCATTTTAGATTGGTCGAGTTCCTTTTGGACATATAAACCTAGTCCACCCAAGGGTTGTGAAACTTTTTCAAGAATACACAGACACAAAAAATGTGGGTCCCAACAAGAGGAAGTAGATGAGGAACCAAATGATAGAGTTTTTGGGCTTCCCGAGTTATGCAAAAGAATGGAATCAGAATACTTTGATAGATCAACATCTAGAGATACATCTTCTCAAACGCCTAGGAATACTAGTAGTCAAAACCCTCCCCGGAGAAATACCACGGCCTGACCCTTCCCCTGGTGATGCACTCTTGTAACTAATAGCTCAGATTGGATATTTGAAAGGAGTAAAGCTTACCCATATTCTCCTTTTTTGCGCACTCTCAAATCAAAGGGATTCGAGCTTACTCCATTAGGAAGGAAGGAAGTCGAAGTCATCGCAGAACAATTCCCCCAGGGGGATAATTTCTAGCTTACGCAGTGACTATGTCTCCATCGGAACTACAATTTCCCCCACCATATTATTTTTCTGAGGATCCATCTTCTTTGACACAAAATCCTTTTGATTGTGTTCTTCTTCTCTTGTCTTCAATGAAATTGGAGATGCTTGTTGATCTCTTTTCTTGTTAAGGAGCAACCTCATAGGGTATTCTTATGGAAATCCAAAGATACCCTCTTCATTTTTAAAGAGGTGGTTCTCCTTATTTCTCACTTAGATAATAATTATGTCACTCATGGATAGATGATTTTATCATTCACACACTTAATACCTGAGAGTGGAACAAGCAAAGCACAAATTCAAAAGACAAAAATTTAAATCATGAAGAAAGAACAATCGTTTCTACTATTATACAACTTCTAATATCATGGAAAGATATAGAGACATTTCTGAAGCAAGAAAACACAACAAAGAGTAGAAAAAATGGTCCTTTTTCATAGAACTTTAAATGATTTAGCAACATTCATAGCATAGGGAAGTAACGAAAACTCATTATCAATATTTCATGCTTAAATAAAAGTTTGAAACCACAAAAGTTTTGAATCCTCGAGATAGTCTCTATGGGATTTCAAAAAATAAGTACAAATTGATTGTTCAATATCAAATAAAATGTGTGCAACAAACCAGCACTACACAATATTCATGATATTTAAACAAGAAATTAAAAATGCATCCGTCCTAGTAGGTTGGGATGGGGCTCTCGTGGACCATTTATTAAGCAGAGGCAACCTGGAAAACAAAAAAGGGGTAGTCAGAATTCAGTCTTGCAAACACCAATACTCAAATGACAAGACTGGATTAGTTGCAAACTAAGAAGGAATAAAAGCAAGGGTAATGCTTCATACAAAGCTTGTACTCACAAAAATGGAAGCAGAGAAGGGTGCTTCTGGATTTTTTGTCATTCTTTAAATAAGAGGGAGCATCTCGAGTGAAACCGTCCTAATAATTTCTTTGATCTTCAATATAACGGTGGATTAACAATTTCTTTTAACGCACCATTCATCCATTCTTGGATATATTCATGTAATAGTGTTATAGTTATGTCTTGTTTTACCTTAAGTCTAAACAACTCGTCCTCAATGTTCTTCGACGTGTCCTACTGTTGTTGCACTATGGATGATTGATCTTCATTCTTGTTCAAAAAATTGACCAGCCATCGTCGAAACTCTTTTTCTTAAAAGTTTGCAAGGTCATCAAATTTCATTCCCCATGCGACCTCAGTACACCCAATTATTTTTCCACCTAATATTTATTTAACAACATCGAGTCCTTTATCAAGAGGGGACCTTCTAGTTCCTTTATAATATCAAGAAATTTTAAAAACAACACACTCTTGTTTTCCATCAAAGAATCACAGGTGGCACTCAATTTCCGAAGAGTGTCTATTATCCCAAGCCATCTGGCCTGTATTTTCTTCAACCTACTTTTAGAAGGAAGGTCATGATTCCGCCTTAAATATTCGTCCATGTTGGATATTCTATCCACAAATGTGCTTACTACATTCTTGTAGTGTGTAGAAATGTTCATCATTTTGCAAATCCTCTTGTATATATTCACTGAGGGCGTGAATCCTTCCATCTATGACACTAGTGTCGATGATGATTTCCCAATCTTCCCGCATAATGCCAAGTCTTTTATCAATATTTTCAACTATATATCTCCTAATACCAACGAGCGATTTTGCGGCTTTAGTGACTTTAGATCTTGATCCAACTATTTCTTCAGCGACCTCCTTAGGAACCCTCTTAGCTAATGGTTCTGCAAATAATGGCTTTTGGCTAAGGGCATCTTCGAGTTTTCTTACCCTCTTTTTCAATCTCTCATTCTTTATCTCTTGATATGTTATCAGGTGAGCTAGAGCCACGTTGGTATCCTGATGGAACTTGAGAACCCCTGAAGGTTTCAAGCCTGTAAATCCAATTTCAAAGCTCCATTTTCCCGTCACCTTTTTATCCTTCATATTAACTCTTTCGATAAGGAGCTTCTCTGACTTTTTTTTGTACTTGGTGTGATGAAGAGTGATAGATTCTTCCTCAAAAATAGTTGGACCCTCACGAGCCAACTCATATGTTATCAACTTGCTCTCTGATAGTTGTACTGCAACCTATGTGGGCATGTTACTGACTTCATCAATTTCCATGTTAGTCCTGTTCAATTCTACACTGACGGGGTCTGGAGTAACACCTTCATCCAGGTTCCTTTTTCTTTTGGGGATAGGGGTAATTTTGTGTCTTGCCTCCAATTGGTATCACAACAGGTCCCACCATCTCCATCACCCGCACATCCCTAATTGTTTTCTTCTCCTCCCACACTAATCTCTTGATCCTTGTGGCCTAAAGAGTGATCTTATGGGGGTGATGTTCTATGCCACCTTAGGCGTTGGTTCTTTGCCTATGTTGTGGTTGTGTGTTTCCTTCCAGGGTAGATACCTTCATGACACCAATGTTTGAACTTACCATGGTATGTGCATCTTCATAAGTTGTTTCTTCTTTTTGGTAATAATTTTGCTTGGGGTAGTTGTCACCTTAGCCTCAACATGTGAGTCTTCATTGTTGTCGCCCCCTTCTAAAATTTAGTGCACCTTATTGAAGATCGACGCATAACCGGTTGATACCATATGGGCTGCAAAAATACCTTCCGAGTCAAAGCCATTGATGGCTTCTACTTCTTTCATATCAAAGGATTCGAAAAATCTCGCCATTTATGTGAGACTTAAGGAACATTGAATGAAATACCAACAATTTTAAATGGCATGGGAATAAATTGCCACTTTCTCTTCTTATCAAAGAAGAAGGACCATGTGTTGTATTGTTTGCACAACTCTAACACCAAAAATCCATCACACACGAACCTTGGAAGAAAAAAGGGGTTTCCCTTTGAAGCCAAAAATCCTTATATATGTGAATTGTTCTTCAAACACACACACTCCTTTCTCCTTCAGAAAATCCAAGGTTGCTTATGTAACCCTGGTCGGTTCAGTGCCTGTGAGCATGATTCTACATTGCTTGACGAAGGAATCTTGGATTTGGTAAAAATAAGACAGTGCCTTGTGTTTCCATAGTGTAGGATACCAAAATTGAGCGAGGTCTTCTTCAAAATTTGCATTGCCCCTTAAGGGCAGCCCTCGAATGTATTATAGTAAGAAAGAGAGAGAACCAAATAAGAGGTCATGTAGAACCTCTTAGTCTAAATAAAACTAAACAATTGATGGGAGATCTCATTCGAGATTACTTGAGCATAATCAAAGATAGTGCCTATCTTTACTGAGTAATGGAGTATAGCATGGACATACCTGGGGACATACATTGTTGAGTCTTGACCCACCAATCGTGCTAAAATCCAAGTGAATTCTTTAAATGACTGAACCAACATGCATGTGTTTATTTCATTGACATTCGAGCATCCGACCAAGGGATGAACAAGGAATTCCTTCAGTAAACCCATGCCTCCACCTTGAGCATCCAAAAAGGAATCTGCTTCAATAAGCTCTAGGACTCTGTCTGGTGTCGAAAGATGTAGCATCCTTATGAACATATTTGGTGTTAAAGGGATAGGAGTTCTTCTGCTTTCCTTAACCTCAATGAGTTGATGCTTTGAATCAAATCTCTTAGCGCACCAAGTGACCAATTCTCTGAAATCGAATGCTTGAGGCACACATCTGACTTTTAATATCCTTGATGTCCAAAAATATTTCATGAGCTTGTCTTCTTGAGACAATTCAAAATACCACTCATACGCTATAGACCACTGAAAATCCTTAGTGTCACGAGCCAATGAATTTACTATGTCTCCACAAAATGGTTATTTCTTCCTCTTATTCGTCATATTTTTCCATTTAAATTCAATGCACATGGGTAAGTGTGAGGACTACATGTATAAATTTGATTTCTTGTTTGATATGTACCCCTTAATCACACATTAGGTCCAATTTACTATTCAAATTTTCCCCTTCATATGTTTGGTGCATGTTGCTCATTAAATGGTAATTGTCATTTCTGTACACAATAATCAGGGGAAATGTAAGAGAATTAATAACCATTGATTAACAACAATCGTTCTCATCATGTGTGAACTGTGTGACGGATATGACAAGATTACCTCGGGAAAACCAATTGCATCCTACGTGGAAGATGGGAATTGGATCATATAGCATGCACATTCTAGGAATCAAGAAATGACGTAGCATGCGGGTTGCAGGAGGAAGGACGATGTGGGGGGTGCATCGAGTTATCCTTACACATGAGTCAAATGAGTATATGAAGAAAGTACGTAAGTGTAGAATGCGGGTTACGAGGATGCGGGTATGTAGGCTTGTGGGATGTGGGAAGCGAGTATGTGGGCTTGTGGGATGCAGTGTTGTGGGAAGTGGATGTGCAAGCTTGCGGAAAACTTGATGAGGACTTCACTCCTCGATCCCACATAATGTCTTAGGTGCGATGCGGGAAATTTTCCAGAACTATTACCATCCCGCAACTGCATTACTAAAGGGTTAGAGGAGGGTGACCCACAAGAGAAAAAGCATACATAAGTATAGTGAGGTAACATGTATCAACAACGCTAAAAGCCCCTTTTTCTCATATGGGGGGATAGGGTTTTGTGACGACATTGCTTCCTTCAACGGGCTTTCCCCTTGAGTTTTTGAATGAAACTTCAACTCACAGTCCTTCAAAACATGGCCAACCTTGTGACAGTGAGAGAATCTAAAAGGAATGATTATGTAATCCAGTGGATGAGTGTAAGAACAATCCTTGACTACCAGTTCCATGGATTCATATAAACCTTATCACAGATCCAGTGCTAGTTTTATATCGATCATCAAATGAGATAAAGGCACCTAGAACCTCCCCAATAGCCCTAAAACGTACATCCGACGAAAACTCATTGGGAAATTTGGGAGTTTGATCCAAGTAGGAAAATTGGAAACAACTTGCTCCCTTGCATCAAAGAGTGGGTGCCATGGCTTAACACATAAGAGATGTTGATCCAGGTAATAACCTGAAATAATTTTCACTACATCCTCCTCAGTACAAAAAATGAAGCCTATCTAGCCATGAAATAATAAATGAAAGATCAAGGAATAACCTAGGAGTGAAACCCAAGTTCTCGCCTCCAACCAAGAATTCAAAGAGACGAAAGACATCTTACAATCACAGAATTTCCCCACGATCACATACCCCTCCAAATCTGTGATTTAACTCACCCTTAAGTCTTCGTCAATGACCAACAACACCCCTCCTTCGCGAGACTTGACCACTTTCCTTCGTTTTTCCCAGAAATCCCTCGCACCAGGCTTGATCCATCTCCCTCGAGTTCAACCTTCTCAATTTCACTGCCTACAAAACCTAAGGGAGAGTCCTTGTCACGGCTCTTCTCTATAGCAGGAACCGTCGGAGAAAGAAAACAGGTAGGTGATGACAAGGAGGAAATATATGGTAAAACCCCACTCTCCCAAAACATCTGCTAAGATAGAAACCCGAGGATCCCCAAGGTGTCGTTCGACATTCTGACAAGTATCCCGCCGGAGATGAGCTAATCTTCCAAGAATGTATTGGATAGAACAATCCATAGGAAGAAACCATCCCTAGCACATGAGTTATCCACTTCAAGCTCTTTCATGAGGGAATGATCAATAGCTAGATTGGAAAATATTTGATCCTCAATCAACGATTTGTCAGAATAATCAACCACGGGCATATAGTCATCCATCATCCCTGACTCGAACCACCCTAGTGCCACTTGTCCCCCTCATCCTACCAAATCTATAAACCCTAATGCATGTTGTCTCCCAATAAAGCTTTCACATAATAAGAACAAACCCATTCAAACTATACATACATTTTCATTATCTTCCCATCAACAATACATAATTTTGGATTATCAATTATATAATTTTTATTTTAAAAATATAAACAATATTATTTCCTTAAATAAATACTCTCATTTATTTATTAAAAATGGTAAATGTAATTTTTTATGGTGTTTAAATTCTTTAAATTATATATTTTTGTTTGTATTAATTTTTTATTTATTTTTTCATGGAAGAAAGCATGGGAAACCCACCAAGTACTTTCCCACATTTTTTGAATGGTAAACGGGGTAAACCGTCGACGAGCATCGCCCCAGAGGAATCAAGAGAGTCGAACCCATGACCAACAACAAGTATGAAAACTCATGTCTAACTCTAGACCAATTGAGATAACCCTCGAGACTATTTGTATTAATTATATGTATGAGATTCACTCTTCTATTTATATATTTTTTCAAAAAGTGTAGTCTATCATTTAATGTTATAATTTATTAATTTAAAATAAATAATAAAAAATTAGTTTATAATTTATTAATTTATTATTGTATGGATGAATATAACCTATAATCTCAAAATTAAAGGAAATAAGCCCTATCACATCTTCCTCTTAGAAACAAGTCTCTCCCCCATTGAAAGCGCGGTTATGACTAGATACCTAATGTATAAGAACAAGTTAAACATGGAAGACAAGAGGGTTCCTAAAATTGCTTCAAATTCAAGTCGTAACCACCATTGACTCAAGCGAGGATGGCATAAAGATGCTCGGTCTTGGATAAACTATTGGAGAATCATGGAAGACGCCATTTTGCATAATCAATATACTATTAAAAATATCATCAAATCAAAATTTAAGGAGAAACTGTAGTGTGATAGAATTAGAGGAAAAAAGAAAATTTAGGTATCATAAGGATGTAAACAACCCTAATCTAGAATATCAAAACTATCTATTTGTTTTGACAAGTATAAAGAAAAAAAAAACCATTGTTAAGATAAGAACAAATTCTCACGAGCTTCATAGCAAAATTGGGCGTTGGTCAATTCCTAAAACGCCATGGGATGAAAGAGTGTGTCACCTTTGTGACACTAAAAAGGTTGCAGATGAAAAGCACTTTCTCTTAGATTGTCGAACCTATACCCAGATTAGATCTCATTTTCAAAATATTTGTCACACTACCAACCTTCCTGACCTCTTAACTCAACAAAACTATGGTAATCTTGGAAAGCCTCTCTTAATGTTTTTCGAGCACAGAAACAAAATTCTAAAGAATCGCAAGTAATCACTTACCCTCTTAAAGTCCAATAGACCAATTCGGTCTTAGTGAGCTTTAATCATCACCATCATCATCATATTAATTTATTATTCAATTAAAAATAAAAATTAATATTTAAATTATATTTTATGTGAATTTAAAAATATATATATAATATATAATTTTTAAATCCAATTTAAAAATATATATAATTGTAATTTTAAAATATCAAAATTGTTATTTTTAATATAGTTTTATCAATTTAAAGTGATTTTTACTAAATTTTAAATAAAAAACATTAATTTCTACTTTTATTTCAACATTTACAATTTAAATATAATTATATAAAACCTTTGCATACTCTACAATCAAGCGAGGACTCATGAAAGCATTAGAAAAATCCATTCTAAATAATAAAATAGCTAGACAAAATTAATTTTTTTTAACTCTTACTAGCGTGGAAATAGGGAGATCAGAAAATCGAAGAACAAGCCTTTAAGTATGGAGACAAGGGACTGTTGGATTTTAATGTTGTTCAATTACATTCAGTTACTTTATAAATTTACTTGAACTGAAGCATAAACCATGAACAATAGCAGCAGTAATAACCAAGATCACAAGAAGAATAACCATGCACAGAGACACAAATACAATAGAAAATGTTTATATTAAAATTGATGTTATTACAATGATGAGAGTTTCATATATATAGAACATATGGTGACCATCCATGAAAGGAT
>SNQJ01S0068149.1:28151-42807 GCA_010110895.2 Picea sitchensis | reverse complement strand
GACTCGTGATGAGACCTCCCATCCTCTTGATTAGGTCTTGGTTTTATTATTTTTCTTGAGGTCCCTTTAGTTTCTTATCGAGAGGCCTTTTATTGCCTTCTCGGGGATCCCCTGGGCGAAGCATCTTTAGGTTTTATTTCCTATGGATTTTATCTTTTACCATCTGCTTTTACCCCCTGGGATTTTAGCCCCCTCTTCCCACAAGACAAGATGTAACCCTCAAAGGTCATCCTAATGGCCAGACTAGGGGAATGGGATGGATGAGCGGGGTATAAGATGTAAATATGATAAAATGGTGGGAGCGGATGATGGCTCTGCAAATCCCCCTTGGTGGCTAACCAAAACCCATGGATATCAGCTTGCTAAGTTGCCCAATCAATCACCCCAACAATGGTCAAGTGGATTAGTGTAAGATCCAAGCAGACATCAGAAATGAAAGGAACCTAATGCATATATAAGAAGGTTATAACAATCAAATATGACACATACCATGATGCCTCGGACCAATTACCTCATGGAGAAAGAGTCCTCTCCGATGCAAACCCAAGCCGGTGGTGATGGAAACTGCCATTGCTGACAGGACAAATCTATCGAAGAAGAAGAGAGATGGGGCCTCCAGGGCCATGCTCAAGTCAACCCTTCTCTCGGTACTCCATGTCTAGGACCATGTGGGCCTCGAGACATGATCTCCTATTTATCCCTAGATATCGGGGATAACAATCCACTAGTGGCGATGTCCCATTGACTGGTTCCTGTTGTCCCAATGCTCTTTTCAAACAAGACTCATGGAAAACATTGTGGATCTTACTTCTTGCAAGAAATTTCAATTCATATGCTACTTCTCCAATTCTTCTTTGTACTTCATATGGACCATATAAGTGTGGTTGCAATTTCTCAGCACCACTCTTCTTGATAGATACTTGTCTATATGGCTGCAAGCACAAGTATACTAGATCCCCAACCTCAAAGGTGTGCTCCACCCTTTTCCTGTCTGCGTATAATTTCTGTTGGTTCTGCGCCCTATGGAGATTGTCCTTGAGTTCTTTGATCATGTCCTGGTTAACCTGGATCCACTCCTTTTCCATATGATCATTTCTTTCTCCAAATACGATCTCTTCAAAAGTAAGAGGATCATAATTGTATAAAGCTTTAAAGGGGGGCATACCAATGGACATGTGGTAGGTGGTATTGTAACTATACTCCCCCAAGTAAAGCCATTTGACCCAATCTTTCTATTGTCCTGCTACATAATTTTTGAGGTAACCCTCTATCCATTTGTTGACAATTTCAATTTTCCCATCAGTTTGGGGATGGTAGCTAGTGCTAGGAGTCAATTCAGTGCCGACCAGTCTAAACAACTCTTGCCAAAAGATACTCATGAATTTGTTGTCCCTGTCACTAACAATGTTCTTAGGTATGCCATGCATCCTAACGACCTCTTTAAAGAATAAATCAACTACCTGTGATGCGTTGTGGTCCATGGAGATGGAAAATAAATGAATGAACTTGATTAACCGATCCACAACTACAAATATGCAGTCCTTACCTTGCGTTTTGGGAAGACCTGTGATGAAATCCATTGAGATACTTTCCCATTTGTTCTCTGGTTTTGGAAGCGGTTGTAAGAGTCCTGCTGGATGAGAGTGTTCATCTTTATTTTGTTGGAAAGTAGAACATTCCTTGATGTGGCACATAACATCTCCTTTGATTCCTTTCCAAGAGACCCTTTCTCTTACCTGTTTGTATGTCTTAAGGAACCCTTGATTACCTGCTATTGGATCATCATGGAAGGCTTGTAGTACCTTTCCTTTGAATGTAGTTCCAAGTACCAAATAGATACTTCCTTTGTAATAAATGATGTTATTTACAACCCTATACCTGTCATCCTGTAGTTTTCCATCCATCAATTCACACACAAACTTGTTCTTTGAGTATTCCACCAACAACTGTGGTTTCCAATCTACTGATATTTTTTTCATGGAGTAGGTCAAAGGTCTTCTTGATAGGGCATCTGCAACTGCATTATTCTTTCCCTTGACATATTCAATATCAAAATTGTAAGCTTGAATCTTGCTTACCCACTTTTGTTGTCTCTCATTCAAGTCCTTCTGGGATAAAAAGTACTTGAGGCTGTTGTGATTATTTCTCACTACAAATTTTGCTCCAACTAAGTACTGCTGGAATTTGGACAAAGAATGCATTATGGCCAACATCGCTTTGTCATATATTGTATAGAGAAACTCATGGCCTCTCATTTTACGGCTCTCATAGGTAATAGGATGCCTATTTTTCATAAGGACAACTCCTACTCTTTCACCTGATGCATTACATTCTAATATGAAAGGTTGAGAGAAATCAGGTAGGGAAAGTACCAGGCAAATACTCATGAACTTCTTCATTTTCTCAAACGTGATCTATTCTTCATCACTCTAAGTGAAATCCCCTTTTGTGGTTAAGTTTGTTAGAGGGGCACAAATTTGGGAGAAGCCCTTGACGAATTTTCTGTAGTAGCTGCAAATTCCAAGGAACCCTTTGAGTTCCATGAGTGTCCTTGGGGTAGGCCAATTGATGATAGCTTGTATTTTTGCTTAATGAACCTGTACTCCTTTCCCCCCAATAATATTTCCTAAGTATAGAACCTCGATCATGCCAATATCACACTTAGATTCTTTAGCATATAAAGATTTCTCCTCCATGATACCCATAATTTCATCTACATGCAATTCTCGGTATATGTACTGTTATCATTCTATCTTGTCCCCTTTGAAAATTGGTAAGAGATATGTGGAGCTTAGATTGTCCCAATGATAAGTGGTTCTGCATTTCAGCCAGAGTATGCTGCATGCTTTCTTGATTGCTTTGAAGTACCCCTTTCACTGTATGGGATACTTTATCTGCCAGAAGTTCAGTCTCTTCATATGTAGCGTTTTTTTATCTCATTTGTCTCTCCCATGCTGCCTTCCTGTTCTTCCTCTTCTGGATTACCTGCCACTGAATTGGCCCCCACAACCTCTTATTCTAGTCATCTTGTTACTTTGCATAGGCCAACGAAGGAAATTTTCTCTGATACCACTATAATGTTCCCAACCAATTTTTGACCAAGAACTAGGGTTTCTGTTTGATGTTTGATGTTTTGTTTTGCAGGTTTCTATTACAGAAAGATGTGCTGAAGTATTTTTGTTGAGTTTATTTCATATATGACATCAAAACAAGTATGGAACACATGATAATGAAGGAAACACATAAAAAGAGATAACAAGCTTCAGATCTGACCTTTATTTAGATAGAATAAGTGATCTTCATACATAGATCTATAGATCTGGTACAATATAGAACATATAGAGACCCTAGGTCTTCATCAACTGAATATAGCTGATTATAAGATCAATTTCTTTCCCTTCTTGAATGGATTCCTTCAGATCCTTTCCGGTAGGGCTTGTTATCACTCCAGGAGTCCTTCTCAGGTTGTAGCTTTAAGAAGCCTGGTAACTTAAAATGTGTTTTGGTTTTATGTGTTTATTGGATCAAATGTGATACTAGATAACTGACTTACTCTCAAGACAATCAAATACATAACCAGATGAGACAAGGCTTTCAAGAATTAAATATTAGACAAGTAGCTGAACTGGTGGGTGAAGAAAGAGTATATTTATCAACCATAACACATATGTGATGGGCTGAATAAAGATAATACATATTACTATTAAATCAATCTTATGAACTGACAAAGTGAGATAAAATTCACTAGCAGTTAAGACAAACTTGAATTAAAACAATCATTGAAAGTACAAAAAAGAAAAGGGATGGTAATCTGACAATAATAATGAAAGGAACATGTGCTTCTGTATTATATATGAGAAAAGTCAATTACAATAGTAGCATGGTCTAGTCTCCAAACTCGAACCACAATCCTTGGGACTGTTTCCTTCTCCCATTAACTGTTGTCAACCTTGGCTTAAATAGACTTTACAATAAAAACTGTGATCCTATATGGAAGGATCGAGAAAACTAAAAATAGCATGATATAAAACTAATTACAAAATTATAGGAACAACTCCTATATAAAAGGAGTCAAACTTCTATCAATCTGACGGTCTTCAATGTATCTCTGTAGTCTTCAAGGAGATGACAAGGCAACTTGGAATCCTTTTGGACAGTTGGGCATATCTTCAACTAAAAATAGAATCCCTTTGAGCCTTTTCTCCATAGTATTTGCCTCAAAATCTGGCGGGATAGGATGATTTATATCCATTTAAATATTGATGTTGATTTGAAACCTTCTTCGAATGAACTAAAAACAAAAAGATTCGATCTGAGCAAAATTATTAACATTTTGCCCGTGTCTGCGCTTTCGACAACTTACAAGTATGAAACAAAGTGGGATTAACTGCTGAAAGCTCTGCTTTCGGTAGCTAACAATGCCTTTTAGAATTCGTCTAAGGTGCCGAAAGTTCAAGTCTTCAAAAATTGTAAAAATGAATTTTCATTATGTTCTTGCCTCTTATTTCTAGCTTCAAGCAACAATAAAACTCCATCTTCCATGGCTTCTTGTTTGTATTGAGATGATATGCTCTGTCTTTATTTTCTTTGAGTTTTAAAGAAAAATCTTTAACATCTAATCCTTCTGGGATATTCCCAAATTTTCATTATGTCCCTTTGCGTTGTATGGATTAGAGTAGACAACCATCTAGTTATTGAACTTACTCTGTTTGGCCAAATAAATGACTTGCGCTTTCAGGGGTTAATTTGCGATCAAAGTCTTTAATCTCCTTCATATGAAGTCGATCAAATTGACTAAAGTTGCGATGGTTGGGAAGGTAAAAGAAATAAAATCCTGTGCGTTCTTTGAAATGATCTTTCATTGAATACAGTTCGGATTCCTTTCTATTTTCAGGACATATGGTTGCATGTTGTTGGCCATGGAAAATACTGAGAACAGATCCACTTATTCAAGAGTGATTTCGTTTTAACTAGATCTGGTAGCCGACCTTTAAAACCCGATATCTACCAATATGTTTCATGGCCACATGTATCCACCCGCCAAGGGTTGCGCAGAGATCCAGAAGAGACCTGGCCAAAAAGAAAAACCTAAACTTTGTATCTAGTTGGACTATTTTGAACACTTCTTTGGACTTGTAACCTTTCTCTTAATCTGCAGTGCTATATCATTTGGCACATTCACCCGCGCATAAAGCTTCCAACCACATCGATCTGAAATTTCCCTTTGACATCTGTAATCTCAGCTCTGGGCACCTGGATCATCGATAGGGTATCTGGCAGAAAGGTTTTCAGTCGGTGTACAGAACCATGAAGAATTTCATCGTCTATATTGGATGTGTCGACTTGTTTGCTGACTCAGGGCATAAATCATAGCTTAACTCGGGGCTTGAGTTTGTATAATAATGTGACATGTGGACATGACTCGGGAGTTGGCATGTTGAGTGATTTGGTCAATAAGCTTAATTCATGGAATGGATTTTAAAACAAACCATCATACCCAATAGGCTTAGACTTAGATATAAGGAGATTTTTAGTATATTGATAGCTTAGGCTTGTGATTTGAGATTAGCAACTCTAGACTTAGGACAGTGACTAGATGCAATAGATTAGGGCTAATAAATTTATTCATATTGGAGGTCAAGAGGAGAAAGTCAAAGGATGTTGGGAAAAAACAATCACCGAGAGATTGATGAAGAACCTGGAGGTCAAGACATTAACCAAAAAACCGAGAAAAGAGTGTAATAAGTAAAAGTGATGAAAACAATCTCAAAAATACCATTGTATTTTTGATCACTAACAAGGCCCTGGATAGCTAGATTTGGAGCTGGTACATCCCTGGAAGGATGGATCTGTAACTGGTACGACCTTGACTGGCTGTAAATGCTCAATATTTCGGCCTCCTAGTAAATGATCTCCAAATGCCACCAAAACACCCTCAAACTGTAGATCAGGGCTCTAGAGTAGCAATGGTGCAAGTTGGAGTGAAAACCCCCAAGGGTTCCCTTAGATCTGTGAGTATCCTTAATGGGAGTTGCGCCCTCCTTCTGAAATTCGTCCCAAGCCAAATAAAATAATCCAAGGGAGCTACCCTTGGTGTTGATGTTGCAAAAGGGCGCTATGACCCTAGAGATGAACCTCCAATGGTGTAAAACTGTAGATATAGAATCCTCCAAGCAGATCGAGCCTTTTCTCTTCCAAAGATGCACCCTACTACTAGAAACCCTTCATATATGTACACCAAACTCCAAGTGTTATTTTCTAAATACCTGTGACTGGATTATAATGGTGAGGGAGGGATCTTTCACCTCCTTGACCAAGATTGAACCAAGAACAGAGGAATCTTTCACCTCCTTGCTGGTTTCTAGGGTTTGTTTACTCAAAACCCTCAAAACATAAGCTGTCTAGCTCAAGAGTGTAGAGTGAAAAATGAATAATGAGAATATAATATCAATAGGTGTTCCCTTCTCTTTCTTTTATACCTCCTTTTTCTAATTTGCCATTGAGTTGCTTTTTCCACTTGCTAAGGGTTTTAATTTAATTTTCCTTAGTCTTTTACCAAAGTCACTTTAATAATATAACCTTAGATCTCTTTAGTGACAAAAATCATATTTCCTTCCCCTTTCTTATCTTGGACTTTAGTCTAGAGGGGTATCTAGACTACTATGTCCATGAGCTCTTGTGTCAATGAGAAGGGGATATTACAAATGCCGCTGCTGGCGATATGTGGATTGTACTTGAAGAAAAGAGGGGTGGGGCTATGCTTAGGCTGCCTAACTCTCGACACCCCATGTCTGGAACCTGTGGGCCTCGAGACACGATCTCCTTAGGTATCCCTAGGCTAGGGAATAACATCTGGCTCCAACGCGGGGACTGCTCACCGTAGAGCGAATGAGAACCTCAACATCTCTATTATGACCTGTGCCTGCTAAATCTCAACAAACGATATTAGTAACATCTAGGGTGGTGATATCACCTCTTGTCCATACGTGATATACAAATTGAAATAAAACAAATTCTTATCATGAGCATACATATATACAAGTGAGACAAGACGAGAAAATGCAACTACAACTATGCTAACATGAGATGCAATGGTATGTACAATGGATGAAAATGCCTACCTACCTCTAATTACCTTTTAATTGAATGCTAGTTGTAGTCATATAACCAGTGAAATAATCCCAACAATATGTCATAATACCTGCCTCTGTGCTTCATCACAAACCAAAACAATGGCAAGTTAAGCACAAAAATAACATGAGTTATAGCATGTATCATATCATAGCGAATCGTAAAGTCTAGCTCATGGAGGCAGGAAGGAGGGACATAATTATGCCAAGTCACACTTCTAGAAAGGTGCTCAATCCATCTCATAAAATGATCGTGAAAGGTTGAAGACTCAAGAGGCTGGCTCAAAGAGTCTGAAGGTTGACTACCTTGGACATCATCAATCCCCGAAGTTTGAGAAGGTACTAACAAGAATCTAGAGGGAGATTGACAATTTCTCAAGGGAAAGCTGAAAGACCGAGATAATAAACTTATTCGTAAGGTATTCAACCTACCCTTTAATTTTAAATGAAGGCTTTTCCCTAGAGAAAACTTGGGACAAGGGACATGTTTCCCAACTGCATCCTTAGTGACATAACGAGGCAAGGTAATTGAAGGGAGCTGGAAGACCTTGTCACAAGTATCTTGCTTCAGGGAAGCGACATCCTCACCCCTATCAAGATCTGGGCACACCGATGGTTGATAATATTCTTCATAGAATAGATCCAAGTGCTCAAAGGAATGTTCATCAAAATCCTCAAGGTATGACCGGAAATCATCATGAGGACATAGCACTAGGTCATCCTTAGGAGCTTGGAAAATATCTGTAATTATATCATCGCCTTGTTTCCAAATGTCAGAATTGTTAGTAACCTCAGATGATTTTTGTAAATGCAATATTTGAAGACGTCTTTCCATATCATAAATGGGATCCTCATTAGAACCAATCACATCCCATTTACCTCTTCCAACATGTATGAATTCATCAATCTTATCAATTGCGTCATTACTTTTATCATAACATGAGGGATTTAATACATCCAAGCTATCCTCTAACACTTCTTCACCTTCCAAATCATAAAATAAAGCACCATTAAAATCTTGGAAAGGGAAATAACTTACCATGTTCACTTCTTCTTGTGCAGGAGCGTCAAGGGCTTGGATGAATTCATCAAAGGGAGGAGTACACATTAACACTTCATCATCATGTTTGATATCTTTAGGCTCTCGCTCTTCAATGAGGTCCTCATTATCTTCGGTAGAATCATGAGCAAATTCTTTCTCTTCCTCATGGGATTGGAAACCTCTTTCATGAATATCCTCTTCTGTATTGGAGGATTCTTGGCATTGAGCATGGTATGCACCCCTAATATCTTCTACAATCTCAATGGTGAATCCTTCATCCTCTAGGGCTATTTTGAGATTTTGAAGGGCATCCTCATAAGTCTGGCACAGTGGTTTTGCGAACTCAAGAAACCTACTGACGAGATTTAAGAAAGAGGATATACCCTTTTCTTCGCAACAACCCTTGATCCATTCTTGTATAAATGATGGCAAAGAAATTATGAACAATTTTATCAGGACATCCTCCGCTTCAAATTCTATTTCACTTATATACTTCAAGAATTCTACAATGTGAGTAATTGGGAGGCCTTTAAATCTTGTACAATTTTTCAACCATTTTTTATCAAAATAATGTGGGTATCCTTGAAAACTTTCAAAATCAATAGATGTATACACTTTCTCCCAGGGCGCCATGATCCCATATCTTGGAAATATCACAAAGTTGAGAGTAAGGTGGCACCTTGGAAAAGGTCAGTGGAGTCGCCAGATAACCTCTTAAGGATTATCAAAGGGAGTGACAGAATCACCCTCAGTGGAGTCACCAGGTAAGCTTTGTAAGATGAAGGATTTGAAGGAAAGGATTACCGAAAAAGTGTCGTTGAGGAATATTGACTCAGTATTCCCCGACAATGACGCCAAAAATGTTATCACACAATCTGTACTTGCCCAAATCCCAAAGAAAGTGAAACGAGATTAGCGTAACAAGTGGGTGACCTATCATTGTCACCTTAACAGGAAACCCCTTTTTGTTTAGGAGTAAAATAGAACTACCCCAAGGGAGACGTCCCTAGTGACCTAAAGGGCTGGTGAAATGAAGCAAAGATGTAAGGATTAATCCCCCTCGCACTGGTCACTTAAGTTAAAGATATCACAAAGTTTATGTCTCAAAGGGATGAAGCAAGTGTAGAAGATGAAGTGTACCAGCCCAAAACAAAACAACAAGCATATATATGGCAACTTCAAGTACAAAAATGATATTAATGCTTCAATAAGACAATACACTAGTGAAACATATGCTAGCTGATATAAAACTGCAACAATAGACAAGTTTACAACAACAATTAGTAATGTATAACAACTGCAAGAAATATTCTTCAAAAATACTAAAAATGACAACAAAAATATAACATTTAATGTATAGAATGATAATAGCTTGTCATGAACAAATTCTGAAGTGATTAGCTAGCAAATAATATGAATTATGCAGAAAATTTGATGCTTTTAGATGGCTGTAGCAAACGTTTATAACAACAAGAAGTAAGTTAGTGTTAGTATTAGTTATTAAAATCTTGAGACAAAAGTGTTTGAGTGTTTTATCAATCCTTTAATAAGAGGGAAGCAAGAACTAGTGCCTTTTAGGGCTTATGGAGTCAATTATATCAACATTATAACTTGGAGAAATAACAGTGATTGTACTTGTCTAAGATATAACAAGGTGGAAGCTTGAGAAGTAGCACCTTAAGTTCTCAAGCACCAAGCCCCAAAGAGCCCCAAAGAGAAGATTCAACTAGGGTGTAGGAACTTTTAGGCCCTAACGATTTCCCCTATCCTTAGACTCTTGAAATATATTTAATGAAATAAAAACTAGACAAAACTTCTAAAGTGCTAGCACTTTAGGGCTCTAGAAGTTTGTCTAGACAAGATCTTCTTAAGAAAAATTAGCAAAACAAAGAGAAAGAAAGAAACACCTTATGTTTCTTACTCTTAGGGTTTTCAAGCAAGCAATTTCATAATCTTAAATATGAACAAGTAAACATACCATAAACATTTATCATGAAATGGAAATTGTAGATTTACTTACTTCACCAAGAATAATCAAGCATAAAAACCNAACTTCAAGTACAAAAATGATATTAATGCTTCAATAAGACAATACACTAGTGAAACATATGCTAGCTGATATAAAACTGCAACAATAGACAAGTTTACAACAACAATTAGTAATGTATAACAACTGCAAGAAATATTCTTCAAAAATACTAAAAATGACAACAAAAATATAACATTTAATGTATAGAATGATAATAGCTTGTCATGAACAAATTCTGAAGTGATTAGCTAGCAAATAATATGAATTATGCAGAAAATTTGATGCTTTTAGATGGCTGTAGCAAACGTTTATAACAACAAGAAGTAAGTTAGTGTTAGTATTAGTTATTAAAATCTTGAGACAAAAGTGTTTGAGTGTTTTATCAATCCTTTAATAAGAGGGAAGCAAGAACTAGTGCCTTTTAGGGCTTATGGAGTCAATTATATCAACATTATAACTTGGAGAAATAACAGTGATTGTACTTGTCTAAGATATAACAAGGTGGAAGCTTGAGAAGTAGCACCTTAAGTTCTCAAGCACCAAGCCCCAAAGAGCCCCAAAGAGAAGATTCAACTAGGGTGTAGGAACTTTTAGGCCCTAACGATTTCCCCTATCCTTAGACTCTTGAAATATATTTAATGAAATAAAAACTAGACAAAACTTCTAAAGTGCTAGCACTTTAGGGCTCTAGAAGTTTGTCTAGACAAGATCTTCTTAAGAAAAATTAGCAAAACAAAGAGAAAGAAAGAAACACCTTATGTTTCTTACTCTTAGGGTTTTCAAGCAAGCAATTTCATAATCTTAAATATGAACAAGTAAACATACCATAAACATTTATCATGAAATGGAAATTGTAGATTTACTTACTTCACCAAGAATAATCAAGCATAAAAACCCTAGATTTGCCAAAATTCCACCAAGATATGATCCAAAAATGCATCCAAACAGTCTCCAACCAAGTGTGCTTCAAAATTTCAGCCAAGTACCCAAAAGGGACACCAATTTCAGTCCCCCTCTTGTGAGAGTTGAGTTATCATGAAAAGGAATGTTATTTTTGTGTATTTATACCAAAATTTGGCCTAGAATTAAATTTACTTTAAAATATAGGGCCGACCTCAACAATTCTTCCCTTAATTTACAAATTAAATAAATTTACATAAAATAACCCTAAACAAGGTGATGTCATCCCTTCTAGGGTGACGTTAGGTCTGCTCAAGGGGATGTTAGGTTGCAAGAACATGGCATTAGGCCTCCAAAGGCCTCAATCTTTGTCCACACGTGCTACCATAATCTTCAAGGAACCCTGTCGTTCTGGACTAGAAGGATGACGTCTCAACCTCCAAAGGGTAGCGTCCTGGTGCATGGAGGGCAAAATCCCCCCCCCAGGCCTGCTAGAGTGCCTCCAAAGACAACGACCTCTTCTTGTATCACGCAAGCTGGTCATCACTGTCATGCCGCAAGCCCGGGGTCTCAACATCCATCCTTGGGCTTCAAGCCCTCATGGAGGTCCGAACTGGTCATCTCCTCATGAATACCTGTCCATCAGGAAAGGTCTTGCAAAAAAAAATAGGTACACCCTCTAGGGGTCCATGAGTCACAAGTATCATAGAAAGTAAATCACATCCATAATCAAACCACCCAAACATGTGCATCAAACCCCCCTAAACCAAACAAATGCTCAAAGACGTTATATAACTTGCCAAATTTAGGTTTGGGAAGGGTCTCAGGATGTCCTATTGGGTTAATCCCCTTTAAGTCTAGGGTGTTTCCTAGGTGGAGCCCAATCCAACTCATGTAAGTGTATGAAGTGGCATGGGGTAGACCTTTGGGCATGGGGTGCATGTTATAACAGGGAAATGTAGAATCTTACTTGTGGGCACCTTTGTGGAGGGTGAGATGCACCTTGTCATGAATGCAATTGTTTCCTATCCCATTCATTGCCATTTATTATTTATTAGTTGTCTCTATTTTGATATTTTCTTTTGTGCTACAAGAGAATAGTCGAGGGCCACTGTCCTGGCTTGGTGACCAGAGGTGACCGTGTCATCCACAAAACATTTCACGAAAATGAGAAGGTCGGCTTGTGATGAGGCCCCCTTTATCTTGGCTATGCAACCAAGATCCACTACCATGGGTTGGTGACCAGATAGGTGGTAATGTCATACTGCTACATGTTCATGGTCATAATAGGTCAGCTCGTGATGAGACCTCCTATCCATCAACTAATACCTCGAGTGTTCATGTTATATTGTTGGTCCCCTTTTCTTACTGATTTTTTTTTCACTGCTTTCTCGGGGATCCCTAGGCAAAGCATATCGAAGGTTTCAAAATGGCTTTTAACTCTTGCCAACTAGTTTTACCCTTTGGGCCTTTAGCCCCTTCTTCCCACGAGGTAAGGTATAAGCCTTTCTAGTGTAGCCTATCCCAATGCCCAAAAGATGGGGAGATGGAAGGGCTAAAGATGGAAAGTTGTAAGTATGGAGGGAACAAACAATAACTTTTCAAAGATCCACCCAGTAGCAACCCATCATAAAGGGAAATCAACTTACTAGGGCACAGTGTAACCCTCCCAGGTTTAAACAAGGCAAAGCGAATAATTTCCAAGCAAACGTCATGAAATGAAGAAGGATTCAATACAACATGTTCAAGTTCTTCAAATATCAGAGTGATACATACCATGATACCCAGACTTATTACCTCATGGAGCAAGACCCACTGCCACTTCAGGACCAAGCCAGTGTGATGGACGCTGCTGTTGGTGATATGTGGACTGCACTTGAAGAAAAGATGGGCCCTTTGGGGCTATGCTTAGGCCATCCAACTCTCGACACTCCATGTCTGGAACCTGTGGGCCTCGAGACACGATCTTCTTAATTATCCCTAGGGTAGGGGATAACAACCTCACTATTCAATATGCAATTTTATTATTTTGTATCATATATAAATTATCAATTTTATTTTAATTTTTATAAAATAAATTCAAATATCTTTATTAAGATGAGAAAATATTTATTTTACCTTTTGGATAAGAGGTTACACTTTTTTTCAATTTATATAAAATAAATTTAATTATCTTTATTAAGAGGAGAAAAGTATTTATTTTACCCAAAAGATTAAATATTTATTTTACCTTTTGGATAAGAGTTTACACTTTTTTTCAATTTATATAAAATAAATTTAGGAGAAAAGTATTTATTTTACCTTTTGGATAAGAGATTACATTATAGTTGTGGGTAGTATCTAGTTTTATATATGGAATTAAGGTTATATGTTAGTAAAAATCACATGACTCCATTGGAGGTAGCTTTAATGATGACCATAAGGGATATTGACTGTTTTTTCAAATACTATCTAGTTTTTGGTTTTGGAGTAAGTCCTAAAATTGTTTATGATTGGATAAGAACTTCTCTTCCTTGGACATAAGAAAACATGTGAATGACTCAAGACTTAGAGGTATATGATAGGAGTGTAAGTCCATCCCCTCCGGGACTGCAAGTGGGTCATTTTTGGTGGTGTGGTTTTCCTTGAATGATGGTGATGAGTCAACTCAATTCCTAGACAACAACTAGTAATTGCTATCTTCAATATTGATGGGCAACTAAATTATGATAGGTTTTGCCACCTTTAAAAAAAGAAATGAAAAAATATTTATTAAAAAAATACATTATTTATGATCTCTCATAATTTATCAATTTTTTATTTTTAATTCCTATAAAATATAAAATAAATACATATATATTTTATTTATATAAAATATAAATAGAATATTTTTATTATTAAAATGAAAAGAATTTTTATTAATAAAATGAAAAGATTTTTTATTAATAAAATAATGTACTAGGTATAAAATGGAATAAAATTAAATAAAACAAATGGAATAAAATTAAATAAAACAAGTGAAATTGTGAGCAAAATTGCTTATTGTGTAAATAAAAAAAATAATAGTTATATAATTAAAAAATATAACTCATAATGAAAACAATAAGAAAATGGATATGGAATGCACACTAGGAAAGTTATGAAGTTACTAATGAGAATTAAGAATAAAATAATATTATTACTTTTATAATCCAAAAAGAAATTAATGAAAATGAAAACAATAAAATGCTTATATTATATAAAGCTAAAACCTTGACATGGTGGAAAATATGAATAAAAATTTATAACTATATTTTAAAATAAAAAATAAAATAAAATCTAAAATGTTTTTTTAAAAATTGCAACTATAATTTCGAAATCCAAAAAGAAGAAGTTAGATGTAGAATACAGAGGTGATGAATGCGAAGCCATCTCAGGATAAAGGGAAAGTAGTTACCCAAATAGACAACAATGAAGAGAAATCAAAAGAAGAGAGGAAAGGAGATTCCGCAAAACTCTCTAAAACCTGGGCTCAAATTACTAGCAATCCTGCTAAGAGGGAAGGAGAAAGAAACATTCAGGTTGACAACATGCAGG
>SNQJ01S0068148.1:163091-193458 GCA_010110895.2 Picea sitchensis | reverse complement strand
GGTTTTGTACAACAAAACCCCCAAACTGAATGCTCAAGAGCAATAGCAAATGCTAATCCAAAACCATAATGAATAATAGGTGCACCCCAGCCTCTTACTTATACTTTTCCTTCTAATTCTCTGTTGAGTTAGGTTAACTCCCAAGGTTAATATTCTATTCTTCTGTTGAGTGATCTTTTACTCCTTTATCCTTTTCCTTTCTTAAGTCAACTTAAAAATATAACTTTTAACTTCTTGACTTTTCCCCCCTCAGTGTGAGACTATGACCTAGTGGGGGTGCCCAGGCCACTGGGTCTCCTCATCACCTCTCTAAGAGGTGGGGGACATTACAAATCTCTAGAAAAGTATCAAAGGAATTTCATGGCACTAAAACAAATTCTCAAGAAACAAGAATAAAGTGAAACTACTAAAAAGGTCATATCTAAGAAAAGGACCCAATTAGAAGAACAAAACAAACAAATTAAGAGACTAAATACTCAAATGATTAGTCAAGTAGAAGAGAATAAGAAGGTAGATGATAATCTTAGCAAAATCCTTGAAGATTTTAGAGAAATATGAGAAATCAATGTTGATATGAGGGTCCATCTTGAAGAAGCCAAAAGGATAGAAGAACTATTGAAGAATCAAGTAAATGAAAATGAAGAATCATGTCATAAGTTGGAAGAAAAATTTGTTGATCTCAGAAGGAAATCAGAGAAGTAAAACACTCATACCAAGTTCATGAACAACTCAACAATCTTGGATAATCAAAGATCACCAAATGATAAATCAGTTCTTGGATACAACAAGGAAGCAACACACTTTGAAGCTAGCACTTATAAGAAGAATGATGTACACCCTTCATTTTCAAAAGGTGGAAGTAAAGCTGCAAGTCAAGAACCTACACAAAGCAATGAAACTTTCATAAGATCAGAACAAGGAAGAAACCAAGAAGCCATTTATTTAACACACACTGTATGAAGTAGATATAATATCTTTTATTTATTTATTTAACTTGTATAAATACATATAAAATCAATCATTTAATATCTTTGACTTCATCTGAATATGAGAGATCCAACTCTCCGATACAAGACCCAACTTGTAGTTCTCAGATCCAACTGAGAAATGAGGAATCCAACCCTCATAACAAGACCCAACTTGTTGATCTCAGATCCAACTGAGATGTGAGGAATCCAATCCTCATAACAAGAATCAACTTGTAAACAAGCACCAACCTGATATAATGAACTTCCATTCAATCCATTATATATACATATATTTAATCCACCAAGACACCCTTTCTTCTCACCATTCTTTCTTATTTATATAGTCTTCCAACCAGGGATGATTTTAGGGGCTAAATTTTGCTCACGGACTAATTTTCCATGGTTTTTCCCAAAAAAAGATTTATTATTCTAAAAATGATTTGCCCAAATTGTATAAGATAAAATTGTTTTACCTTAAAAATCACCAAAAGTTTATACAAACTATATAAAATACTTATAAATTTGAATATTTTTAAAAAAATATCGTGAAACATTTTATAGTTGGCATAGGAAGGATTAGTAAGATTCGCCAAGGTTTCTACATTTTAATTTAAATGTCCATCCTTAAAATCATCCCTGCTTCCAACTGGTGTGAATTTGAACCATTACGTCTTTTGACATTGAACCATTGTACCTTTTCATTTAAATGATAATATTAAACTTTAAATAATATCATTTTTCTTTTTTATTCTTTATTCATAATGCTCATGATTTAACTCTCTTTTAATCATGACTATGTATCGGTTCATTTTGTCCTCATGAGTTGAACATAGATATGGATTGACTCATTATATTGTTCTCATGTTTCTGTTGTATCCTCAGTTCACCAACAGATCATATTCAAACTTTTACCAATTCTTTGTATTGTTATGGTGTTAATTCTCTATCGAATTACTCTACCAACCTTAAGTTGTTTACAAAAATGAAATATGTATGAGGTGCTTCCTTCAACCCAATGTTCAAATAACTGTGATCTCAAAACCACGTGCTTATCCATTTAAGCGATATTCCCAGTGCCTCATGGCTTATATCTTCGTAACTCATGATTGGGGGTTGGAACATAGTCCTTCGAACTTCGGCCTTCGGAAGATTTCTCCTTTAGAAACATCCAATCTTTCGAAGTTTGTATTTCCCGAAGTGGTTACCTCTCACAATAGTTCATCTGATGGTTAGCATAATTCCTAGAACCAAATCAATGGTTTAGATTCAATCCTTACGATATCCTTCTATTGTCTTAAGCCAATGTCTATGACTTAATCAAAGGTTGAGATGCCCGGTTCTCGTTTACCTCAAAATTTCAGTGTTTTGGGACTCCACCTTTTGTAGTCTTTTAATTCTTCCGGAGAAAATTCCGTCGGAGTGGTTATCAACACTTCTCTCCTCAATAACCTTCACATGTCTAGGAGATAGGATTGTGGGCTTAGCCACAAAGAAGCTCCTTCTCTTCGGGTATTCGGCTATTTGTAACTTCGGGATCAGATGATTTTAGGGGCTAAATTTCGCTCATGGACTAATTTTCCATGGTTTTTCCAAAAACAATATTCGTATTTTTTAAAATAATTCGACCAAATTCTATAGGATAAAATTATTTTATCTTAAAAATCGCCAAAATTTTATAAAATCTATATAAAATCCTTAGAAATTTGAATATTTTTAAAAAAATATTGCCAATCATTTATAGTTGGCATATGAAGGATTAATAAGATTCGCCAAGGTTTCTGCGTTTTAAAATAAATTTCCATCCTTAAAATCATCCCTTTTCGGGATTTTAGCTACTCGAACTATGAAGTAGTTCAATTCCTCTAGAGTGATTACCTATGGAATAAGTCATAAAGTGGCGGTGACCGCTTGCTGTCAGTTAACACCTTCGCTTACGCTATCCTTCCACTATGCTTGATCAACGGTTGAGAATGCTCCTGAAGTAGATCAACGATTAATGTTACTTCGTGATTTAGGCTTACTATATCCTTCCACTATACTTGATCAATGGTCAAGAATGATCCTGAATTAGATCAACGATTAATGTTACTTCATGATTCTGGCTTTCAATGATTAGTTGATAACATAGGCTTGGATATCCTTGAAGTTAGTAATCCCAGAGTGACGTTATTTGTGATTTCACTATTGATGTGGCACTGATTGAGTGGCTTCCATGTGCCACCTAGATTCATGACTTCTGTATACCTAACGTGCAAACTAGACCTTTCCACTTGTCACCATCTCATTGCACCACGTGTCCTTGATGATGTGGTATTGGGGACTATGATGACATGGTCTCTCAATGTGTGTGCCATGTGTGTTACTTTGTGACTTCGGAGCTCTGGACTTTGGGTGAACTTACATGTTCTAAACCCTTTTTCGTCGAAGTGGTCAACGTCGAAATGGTCAACATGGAAGTGCTTATGCTATCCTTCCACTTAGATTCATCTAATGAATGTGATCAGTTCTAGATCAATGGTCCAGATTCATTTCGGCCATCGAGACTTCAATTTATTCTCTTTTTCCCACTTCCCAATTCTTCCGGAGTGAGATTCCCTCAAGAATAAACCTCGACTAACTTGACTTCATCTAACAATCCTTCTTTAACCTGAAAATATTAACACAATCCAATGGTTGTTGGGAATTCGGCTATTCGGGATCTCGAGCCTTTGGCCTTTCTTATCCTATCCTTCCACTTTACTCGATCCAACGCTTGGGATATTTCTTGAAGTGTTCATTAGATCAAACAGTTGGCATTTATTTGTGAATTCGGGCTTTGGGAATTCTCGTTCAATTCGAACTCCTTTTCACTGAAGTGGTCATCGCCGGAGTTGACTGCTGCTACGCAACCCTAATCTGATGAATATCATTGATCTCGAAGTGCTCCTTATATATGACAACTTACTTTTACTTCATAACTTCGACTTTGGATTAAATACCTTCAGTTCGATATTATCTGAAGTGGTCAATGTCAGGTTGACCATGCGTACGTCATTTCTATGATCGACGGTCCATGACTCTTAGTATTCAATTTGATGGTATATATTTAATCTAAATCTCATGATCTAAATCATTCCCAAATATTCAATGGACGAACATGATTATTCTCTTCTTTACGCAAGTTACCTCTATGATCTGATGGTCGGGTTTTGCATCCGAATTGTGGATGACCGACTCTCGTTTTCTTGATCCTTTATAAAGGTTTTCTTTACTCACATAACTCTGTCTCATGTGTTATTTCAGATGCGACATCTCTCTTGAGCTTCGATTAACGTATCTTCCTTCTGATCTGTTCATTATTATTTCTCTTGAGATTTTAATAATTGTTTGTGCGCTATTTTATGCACTAATTTTCAGTCGCTAACCCTCCTAATATCATAATTCCTTGTGCTTTGTTACTCCTTCTGTACATGTATTCTCTCCATGCTACCTCTCCTGAGATTTATAATCATAGGATCATTGTTCATCCTATTGTGATCAACAATGATCACAAATTGCTTCTGCCACAAGGTGATCTTCCTCTGCGCCAAGGTGATCTTCCTTTTCTCTGATTACTATACATGTTTGACTCATGTTTCCATCAATGACAACACGCAATCAATAATGCCAACAATCTCCCCCTTTGTCATTGAGGGTAACATATTTGTAAAACAAAAATTATTTCATACCTTTTCTCCCCATATCACTGATATTCTTTTCTATATGATAGCAAATTTGTTTCCTGCTTAGCTTTGTTTTACTGCTTCTCTTCCCCTTTGACATAAATGACAAAGAGTGAGGCTCTGACTATTTTTCTCCCTCTATGAATTTACTAACTACTTATCTCAGTCCATTGGGATATTTGTGTTTAAATAATTAGTCTTCTTGATACTAACTTGTAGTGATACCGATTTGTAATGATCAAGTCTTTTAAACCTTAATCTAATTACTTTTTTATTTGATAACCAAAATACTCCCCGTGATTTTTTACTAACTTTCCTTTGTCAAATAGAACAAGAGTATGCATCTTACTGATATTTTTTATCTTCTTCTTATTCTTCTTTGATATTTCACAGGAATATCTATTAAGGATTGATACCAATTGATCTAATACCATTTTTTTTTCAATTGATCTTTGCTAATATCAATTGATCTTTGTTGTTTGATACCCCTTGAACCTCTCTGCTACTTTTTCTCTTCTCCCCTTTTTACAAAAATGACAAAAATTATCTTTTCTTGTTCCCTTTGAGGTTATACTCCCCTAAAGGTGATGCTCTCCTTTGTCCATTTTCTCCTTATTGTATTCTACAACTCCCCCTATCAATGATTTTTCTTTCTTTGGCTAAAGGATTATGACATCATTAGGATTGTGTCATATTCTTCTATAGGAACTTCCCTTTCTTGAGCTTGATCTATTTCATATTGAATTTCAAATTCCTTATTGGGACCTTCACCCATCATTTCTTGTTATTAATTTCTTCATTTTTAGGTGCAAGATCATCTTTCTTGCTTTCTCCTTCATATTTTCTTCTCCATATCTTTCTATGAGATATTCTGCTTTTTGGACCTTTTCTTTCTAATTGTGTTTTTGGAGATTTTTCATCTCCTTTCTTCTTCCAATTTTTATTAGGTTTTCTCCCTCACTTTAATGACTTATTTAACAATTGAATTTTTGAACTCCTACAAATTTGAGATTTGTGCCCAAACCTATCACAATTGTAACAACTCATTGTATAACAAAATTTTGTTGTGTGCCCAACAAAATTGATTCTCCAACGTCTAATTGAGTTTTGGATTTTCCTATATATTCTTTGTATAGTTTCTTGTAGTCCATTTATTTATGGCCAAATTTATAACAAGAAACACAATATCCACTGAAGGTGTTTCCATTCTTGAATTTATTTTGGATTGAGGGATTTGTCTTTTGATTTTCTTCTTCCTTTTTACTTCTATAGCTTCATTCTTTAACAAAGTTCATGACTTGTAATTGCTTTGTAATTGCACATTTTCCTTTTGAGAAGGATCATTTCTCATGTTTGTAAATGGTGCTCCACTTGTCATTGTCTTCTTTTTTATTGTATCCAAGACCAATTTTGTCATCAACCGATCTTTGATTGTTCCAAATATTATCTAGGATAGCTGATCTATTCTTGAAATTTACAGTTTTATTTGTCTTTTCAATCCTCTTTTTGAGATTGACTATTTTTTATTTCAACATGTAACATGTCTCTTCCTTTTTAGTCAATTGAATATTAAGGGCTTCTTCCATTTCCTTAGCATGTTCAAGTTGATTCTTTAGATTGATGACTATTTCTTCTATCTCATCCAAGACTTCTTTTCATTTAATATTTTTTTAATCTCAAGAGAATCCAAGTATTGATCTCACAGGAAAATCTTAGAAAGCATATAGTAGATCAGACTCTCTTTGTAAACATTGAAGAAAACTGTAAGATAAGGGTACTCTAAGGGACTATTGAGTAAAGAAAGGGTAGACCTTTGCTATTTTGTGTGGGGTAGTGGAAGATATTTCCTTGGTTTTTGATGGTTATATGAGATGCCTATAATGCTACATGGAGAGTAGATTAGCTAAGCATGAGAGTAAATGGGTAGGGTTGAGAGAGATAGAAGCTTGTAATTGTTTCCTTCACCCTTGTGGCCTCATTTCCTAGTTTGGAGGTGGTATATGCATCAGATACCTATGGTTGGTTGGAAAATTTCTCTTACTAAGCCAATTTCTTGGACCTTTCTCAATTTAAAGATAAGTTTCTTATCATTGTATATGAATGTGAAAAAATGTGTTTGTTTTTTATTTATGAAAATCATTACATTGTGCATGTTGTGTGTGATTATGTTTCTTATTTCCAGTACATTGTAGTTATTAACACTTTCATGCATATCATATTGAATTATGACCCTTCCTGGGAGGTTTAATTAGTTGGTATTGTGAATATTTTTCCTCTATAGATTGAAATTTGGAATCCTTTGGTCATAGCTACCTATCCTATGGCTGGGATTACTAAATGGGGATGTTACATTGTAATACAAAAACTTGAGGAAAGGGTTATACTTTAAGAGATTATATCCCTCTCCAAAATTATAAATCCGGTGTTAATATTTCCTTAAGCTATTTTATATAAACATAAATGAATGAAGTTTTGTATGGATATGATCCTTGGTATTGCTTTTAATATGAGAAGTAGCCATGATAAGTCCAAAAGAGTTTGGGATATATATAGCAAGGTCAAGCTTAACTATTGTGATGTAAAACGAGACAATCAAATTAATAATATGAACACGATTGAATATTACATCATATGCAATTTAAAGAATGATAATGAAATCATTAACAACATGAAGTTAAAATATTACAAATTTTTTAATATCAATCCTATTTTGTTTGACGAAAATTATTTTTCTAACAATATCACCTTAAAGAACAAAATGAATATGGTCAAAATTAGGCCCAATACTCATGACCTCCATAGTGGAAATCATTGTTAGTCTTACCCAAATATATTTCAGGATGAACAAATTTATAAAAGTTGAGATAAAAAGACGTTGAGGATGAACACAATTTTCTTTTAATATGTCAGACCCTTAATAATATAAGGCATAACTAAATACCCAATTTCATAACTTCATTTCCACCATGTTAAATTTAAAAATGAAATTCTGAAGAATAGATCAAAGCTTGTTGGTATTATAGGACAGTAAACATCATCATCATCATCATCTAAACATGTCAAATTTCATTATTATCATTATTTTTATGGACGAATTTGTACCACATAAATGTTATAAACAATTTTTACAGTACACTTGTTCCTCACTTGAACTATATAATTCTCCTCTTGACACTATGAAACTTATCACTTTTCTACAAATTAAAGTAGTCATTGGTTAATCAAAGTCGATTCAAGAAAACTAGACAATATATGATTCATAGAAAATAGGGTAAGGTGCATCCCATGTAATACAAAAATTTTCATAAAATTCAAAATATGATTTTACTAAAAAAAAATGAAATAAAAAACTTACCCTAATTTTAAGTTTAGAAAGTGCTATAAATGGATGTAGCTTAGAAGTTAAGAATTTGAATATTTTTTATTTACATGCAACCAATTACTCCACTCTCCAACCCATAAGCAAGGGTAAGATATCTTTCATGGATCATGAAGAGTCTCAAGTAATAATTGGCTCATGAAGAGAAAACATGTTACAAGTGGCATTTGAGTTTGGGTTGGGAGGATAACAATTCTTCTTGTGAACCACTCAAGCTAGACCCAATTAACTAAATATATAATATATTTAAAAAATTCAAAATTGAAACTAGACTTTAAAATATAATGATGATGAAAATGATGATAATTTCCATCAACTACGATCAACTTTTATTTATCAAAATTATAAAATTAAATATATTACTTTGGTTTCTCATATTGTTTTGATGATTGAACATCTAAAAAATGATATTTTCAAGTTTCTTTTGATTTTATGAATTAACATGTTATGGATTTAAATTTTATTACCGATGTTTATTTCTAAACCAAATATTTAAAAAAAAAATTGGTTTTCATCCTTTATTTATATAAAAATTTTTTATAAAATATTTACTGAAAATTAAGAAAAAATACACTATTAAAAATTAAAATAAATGGAAGAGATTGTGACATCTATGCTTGGTATGAGTTACTAACCATTAATGTTATGTATAGGCCCCACCCCCATCCCTAGGTATATACCCGTGTGACTAAGCATCAACCCCACAATGTTTAAGTAGGGAGGAGGGGTATCTATCAATACAAATAATCATATCATATATATACTTTTGTTTTATTTTAAAGTGACATTTTTCAATATAAGCATGCAACTTTTCTATATTTTCAATTGTATATTTAAAATAGTTTGTTTTCATTATTATTAACATGGATTTATTTTAACTTTAGATTTATATTCATAGGGATCACATTTCCTAAACACATTTCCTAAACCATGGGATCACATTTTCCTATATCTAAACTTCTTTTAGATTACAAAAATTTAAGAAAAGAGTTGAACTTCAATAGACGTGATCCATATAGACATGATAAGTTTAGGATTGAAATTGGTTTAAGATAGTTTATATAAACATAAACCGCTACCTATTATTGTTTCTAATATTAGGAGTAGCCATGATATCTCAAAAGAGGTTTCCCAGAGATAATAATGCTTGGCTTAATTTTTAGAGTATAAAAAATATCAAAATGCTTGGCTGGCTTAATTTTTAGAGTATAAAAAAATATCAAAATGCTTGGCTTAATAATTAGAGCATAGAAAAAAATAAAATTACATTTATATGAAGTTTAAATATATGTCTTGAATAATAATGAAATTCTTAATAAAAAGAGGTTGAAATATTATAAAGATTTTATCAATTCTAATTTAGTTAATCAATATTGTTTTTCTAGTATTATAAGTTTAAATAACAAAATGAATATGATCAAAATTATAACCAATGCTCATGATATCCATATAAATTTAATTTAATTTTAGATATTAATATCCATTAAAGGATGGAATGAAAGAAATAAAATATGTAAAGATAACAAGGAGAAATGATATCCATATAAATTTAATTTAATTTTAGATATTAATATCCATTAAAGGATGGAATGAAAGAAATAAAATATGTAAAGATAACAAGGAGAAAGTGAAAGCACATCCCAATGGAAAAAGAGCTTAAAAGAAGGAAAAAAAAAATATTAAAATAATTAGGAAGCATAAAAAAAACTAAATAGGGAATGTTGGCCCTCGACCAAGTTTTGGAGAACCTTGGTCATGTTTGATCACTTTTGGGACTTCGACGGGCCGGTCGAAGATGGAGCGCCTAGGCGAAGCAGAGATCGCGGGATCTCTCCCCCTTTTACGGGCTTTTTGGGATTTAGGGTTTATGTAATGGGTATGAGATGTTGTCCCATGGGTCTTATCCATGCTTAAACCTCTTTTGTAGTGTATAAATAAGTAGCTAGGTGATGTAAGTAGGAGTCAAGTTTTTGAGATCTAAGTGGGCTTTGTGCAAGACATGTAAGCGAGAGTGCTAAGTGCAAATAGTTGTGAAGGATTTTTGCATACTATATGTTGAGACTTGCAGAGCTAAGTGCAAGTGATTTGTAATGCTTTGTGCATAGACTGTGTAAGGCTCTGTGCTTTGACCTAACTCGGGGAAGGAGGATCTGGCGAGGTGCACACAAATCTCCTGTCCTATGCGGAGTTGGTTTTGTGGCTCTGTGCATGTAAGAAGATTGGAAGAGGCTAATAAAGAAGAAGAAGAAGAGTTGGTGGACGTAGCCCCACACTGGGGTGATCACGTATATCCTGTGTCGATGTGCTTTGTGCTATGATGTTCATGTTGTTTATGTACTTAATTTCTTAATCTAGAGGTGTGATAGGTCCAGTTGATGCTTAGTGCTTTATGATATGAATGAATGTTAGATCTACTTTGATGCTATGTGATGAATGGTTAAATATGCTTGGATCTTGGTTGATTTGTAATTAGGGTTTTAACCTGCGATTTGAATAGGGGTTAAAGACTAATGAATGCTATTGGCTAAGTGCTCTGTTAAGTACCCTGATCACATATCTGTGTCCTAGCTAGGTTGTAGACACTTGAGTCCTGCAACCCCCCTTGCCTCTACCTTGGGTGAGACTTCATCTTCTTAGCAGGTGTTGCCGAAAGGGCCAGTAGTTAGGGTTTTGTTGGTGCGTTGTTGAAGCGTTGAACCCTGGGTCTGCCCCTGTGCCAACAAATGGTTCCGTTGTCGAGACCTGAAACTGTGATTGCTGGGAACTGAAGAAAAGAGAAATCTCTATGTGTAGATCTGTTGTTGTGGTGCACAGTATTCTACTTGTGCTAAAAAGGGAATCGGATTTGAATAAAATAGGTAAGATCTTAGAGCTTTGTGCTCTGGTAAAGGTAATATAAGTGGAAATTTTTGTTTCAAAAGAATGAATTTAGGTATGTTTGGTAAATTTTGTCCTAGTCTAAAAACTAGGGCACAACTAGAAGAAAGAAGATTTGATATGAATAGATCTAATAGAAATAATGAAAGATATGTTATTCCTATGCATAGAAAGAATTTTTGGACTAACAAGTGGATGCAGGAACCTGGAAAGAATTTTTTGTAGGTTCATCACTGTGATCCCAGTGCATAGTACATGAAAGGTTGGGGATCGTTTAAGAGAAAGAGAGGATTCACTCTTTGTTATAGTTGCAGAAGACCGGGACATACTGCTAAGGAATGCCCTAGTACAGGTCCTATTTATATTTGTTGTAAAGTTGTTGGTCATGAGGTTTTGGATTGTCATAGAATGATTGCTAAAGTTGAAAAGATGAATATGAGACAAGAAAACCATGAAGAAGGTCAAGAGACCGAGGATATGCTAGAACACCAGAAAGAATCAGAGACTATATTATTGCAGATGAAAGAAACCCTGAGTGATCACAGAGACATCAGTTTACCAGAGATCTTAAAGGAGGAGTGCATAGAAATAAGAATAGGAGACTTCAACATAGACTGTGTTCTGAATGAGGAAACATAGGTGAATATCATGACAGAAAGTACTTGGAAAATTTTAGGAAATCCTGTTACGATTTCTTCATTGGGAGGAATATGATTGTTTAAAAGAAAGATGATAACCCTGTGTGGAAGAATTACTCATGTACCTATGGTTGCTCATGGAGCATCGACGAAAGAAAAATTCAAGGTCGTTAATTTTGTTGAGAATCGCACTCCTTTTGCACTTTTATTGGGAAGGACCTGGATTGAGAAAGATCAAATCCAAAGGAAATAAGAAGAGGAAGCTATAGAACAAAAAAACAAGAATTAAGGGATTTCATGGCTAGGAGAATAGTGTGTTTAATAGAAGAACAAGAGGCCAAGTCAAAGAAACTAAGGGCTAGAGAACTAGTTGTCGAGGTTGAAAGAACGCAAGAAGGCTTAAAGAACCTGTCCATGCACGAGGGAAGAGCACCTACCCTAGAAACAGTGAGAGAAGAAGTATTACCCTCAAACCCTGTGAAATACCCTCAACAGAGCGAAGTTACTATGCTAAGAGAAGATAAGAATAAAAATTGAAAGAGGGATCTAGCGACTTAGATCACAGGAAATAAAGCAAGAAATCTCAGTAAAAAGAAAGCAAGGCTAGAAAAATTGCACGAGGTTCCAATGAATACATCGCAGGAAGTAGGCTTGCAGAATTTGAAACTCGCCGAAATAGAAGAACAACGTAGACTGACACTTCGCCACGATGAAGCAATATGATCGTTGGAGGCATCCCAACCATTAGAACAATGCTCCAGAATGTCTAGAAACACATTTATTTCTGGAAAATATCACCATTGGACCGTTGGGACCACACCACAACAGATGGATTGAGGCATTCCTGCCTATTGGAGGAATCTGTTATGACTTTGTCTATTTGATCCGTTGAATGTCTCACTGGGGAAACTTTTGCTAATTGTGATTATCTGAGCCCACATAGAACTCATTGCTATCACGTTGTGCTTATTGAGAGCTTTCCACCCATTTTGTTTACCTTGAGCACCTGTTTGCCTACCTGAGCATTTGACCACGAGTGTATATGTTGGGCGACCTTAGTGCAGTAGAGAAGTCCGTAGAAGAAATCTTGAATGACCTTATGAATAAGAAGGTCATGTCCGTAGGAGTACATGTCTCATCGACGAGAGGGTTGCAAGCATCCCCCTCGACTGCACGTTGATCTGGGCCATCCAGAACTGCAATAGAGAAAAGAAGCAAGCATCGCAAACACCTGGCGAACGTGAAGCTCATCCTGTCAGTCCTGCCCGACTACATCCCACCTCTGGCTGGCGCGGTTAGTCCTGACAACGTTCCGAGAGATTTAGAGTACACACTCATCACTGTGTACCTCTCGAAGGGGATACGCGTAGTAGAAACACAGTTACGAATGATACCTGACCTTAAGATCAACGATTTTAACTTGGGAGATTGGAAGAATTATGCGCTACTTGCACTGCATAAGTACTTGACAAAGATAACAGGAAAGAAGTCGAAGATAGTTCCCCAACCATGGAATAAGGATATCGCGAGGTCCACCATCCTCAACGTCATGAAGCTACACCACTTTGGCAGACATCCAGAGGTTAACGCATGCATTAAAATCCTCCTGTTGTGCTACCATGGATGTTATCTATGGTTAGATAGGCGCGTGAGTGTGGATTCGACGTTGATCCACACGATCACTAGATTGAGCATGCAGGGACCAGACCCTCAGAAATCCTACCTAGGGAAGGCTACAGATCGCACCCTGGCGCAACGAATTAAGGACACCTACGATGATGTGGAGAAGGGGAAGTGGGGCTACAAGGTAGCCTCCATCCAAGATGGCGCAGTGTGCCTAGTTTGCCAGTTGATCATTGGTAAGCTTGTCAGGAAGAACAGACCAACGCAAGTCACAGGGTTCGTCGTCAACCTCGCAGGAAAATGCATTGAAGGGATGCAGATGAACTGGGCGAGCTACCTCGTCAACCAGTTGGAGAAATATTGTCGCGAAGCACAAGACCAGGGCTACGAGTTTCACTTCAGCTGGTTGTTTATCCTCGTTGCCTTTGTCGTTTGGGAGATGCCAGAGGGAGCAACTTTTCTTGACATTGAGCCATCTGAAACATTGGTCGCGAGGTTTACTACCATGTGGTATTCGAGCGACATGGCGAAGCAATGGAAGTCAAATGCGGTGTTCCACACCTATTACTTGTAGCTGAAGAGGGCCATTGAATCCTTCCCTCGCATGATGTCGAATACACTCCATAGGTTCAGGCCACTTGCGAAGTTCCACGCAGATAGGCACTTCATATATATCACTATGCACGGGGACGAAAACAAGGAAGATATGCAGTTCTATTACAAACTGACCGAGGAAGATATGGAGGAAATAACCAAGGAATGGCCTGCAAAATTCCTTGTACCAGTCGAACAGATAGAGCTCTTTGATGCCGACCTCATCAGAAGTCCTATGGTCACCCGAGAAGAATTTGATGGACCAAGCAACACCAAGAAGACGAAGAAGAAGGAAGAAGTGCAGGAAATAAACAACGCATCGGAGAAAACTGCAGCTGACTCACCTAGAGGAGGAAACAACGAACTAAACCAAGAGGAGGAAGGGGAAGAAGACAAGCAAGACAAGGGCGAAGTGACATTGCCTAAGGATACCCTTACAGAGGCTGAGACATCAAATAAAATATAGATTTCTCTGAAGAAACCCTCAGCACGGAAGAAGTCACGAGCCAATAAGCCCCAATTATAGACTATGCTCACAATGGATGATATTGACCTCATCATCGCATTTGTAGAAGACACTTCAGAGGATATTTTGCAACAGAATGAAGCAAAGAAGGAAACAATGTATGACAGTATCGAAGTAGAGTTGAAAGGGGTACAACAAGCCCTCTATGCAAGCCACGTAATGTCTACAACACCATCGTCATCAGAAGGTATAGAAGTGGGAGATGAGCCTTCCCAACTACGTAGATTAGTAGATTCGACAGAGGCTTGCCTTCGATGAGTACAGGAAGAAAAGGAACAGGCCACAGAGGCCTTGAAGCAAGCAAAGGAGGAAGGCTTAGAGAAAATTTGGGTTGCGTAACAAGAAAAATATGACCTCCGCACGAAGTTTGATGAGGAGAGAGAGCAGATCCAAAGAGAAAAAGACCAGCTGCTCGCAGAGCAGACTACGGTCAAGGAGGCAATGGATAGAGCACTTTTCTCTGTGTTGGGCTTGGAACAGATAGAAGAGGAGACCACTAAGAGCCAAGTGGGAAAGCTCACTGAAGCCATTCAACAACTTTAAGCAAGGGTAGTAGAACTAGAACTACAAGGAGTGTCGAGCACTCTGCTGGAAGTGTGGGATCAAAGAGAAGAAACTACCAGGGGCATAGTAGAAATAATCAGGGCATTGGCCTTGGAATGTAAACAACTCAGTGACCAAAGTGCACAAACCTATGAGTGTCTTGCAAAAGACCCAGAGATGAGGAGATTGGAGGCACAACTCCAGGAGGCGAAGCAACAAGTATCGACAGTGCAAGCACAACTGAAGCAACTTTCAGTGGTATAAAAGATGAAAAGGTCACAGGAGGTTCGCGCAGGTTCAACAATAGATCAATGCAATCCAGAGTAAACTCATGGAAGTGACCCAGAGACTCCAGCCGGTGCAAGACGAAGCATGCACACTTTTTGAAGAGATCAAGGGACAAGGTGCACAGCTGGAACAAGTGGTCACCATGGTGGAACAATGCTTGGAAGGGCCTGTCATAGAGAAATTCATTCAGGAGTTCGTCGAACAGGAGGCTCTGGCAAAGCAACAAGTTGAGGCAGCTCGAGCTAAGATTGAGACCTTCGAAGCAGAATTGCCCAGATCATAATGACTTGGGATGAGTCACAGGTGAGTGTTGGGGGCCTGTTGGCCCACGACCAAGTTTTGGAGAACTTTGGTCATGTTTAACCACTTTTGGGACTTCGATAGGCTGGTCGAAGACGGAGCACCCAGGCGAAGCGGAGATCGTAGGATCTCACCCCCTTTTATGGGCTTTTTGGGATTTAGGGTTTATGTAACGGGTATGGGATGTTGTCCTATGGGTCTTACCCATGCTTAGGCCTCTTTTGTAATGTATAAATACGTAGCTAGGTGATGTAAGTAGGAGTCAAGCTTTTGAGATCTAAGTGGGCTTTATGCAAGATATGTAAGCTAGAGTGCTAAGTGCAAATAGTTGTGAAGTATTTGTGCATACTGTATGTTGGAACTTGCAGAGCTAAGTGCAAGTGATTTGTAGTGCTTTGTGCACAAACTGTGTCAGGCTCTGTGCTTTGACCTAACTCGAGGAAGGAGGATCTGGCGAGGTGTGCGCAGATCTCCTATCCTATGCGGAGTTGGTTTTGTGGATCTGTGCATGTAAGAAGATTGGAAGAGGCTAATAAAGAAGAAGAAGAAGAGTTGGTGGACGTAGCCCCACACTGGGGTGAACCACGTATATCCTATGTTGATGTGCTTTGTGCTATGATGTTCATGTTGTTTATGTACTTAATTTCTTAATCTAGAGGTGTGATAGGTCCAGTTGATGTTTAGTGCTTTATGATATGAATGAATGTTATATCTACTTTGATGCTATGTGCTGAATGGTTAGATATGCTTGGATCTTGGTTGATCTGTAATTAGGGTTTTAACCTGCGATGTGAATAGGGGTTAAAGACTAATGAATGTTATTGGCTAAGTGCTCTGTTAAGTACTGTGATCATAGATCTGTTTCCTAGCTAGGTTGTGGACACATGAGTCCTGCAACCCCCCCTGCCTCTACCTCAGGTGAGACTTCATCTTCTTCGCAGGTGTTGCCGAAAGGGCCGATAGTTAGGGTTTTGTTGGTGCGTTGAACCCTAGGTCTGCCCCTGTGCCAACAGGGAACAATGAAGAAGCTCATGAAGAAGGTTCCCTCACTGATCCACGTTCCTCTAAAGAAGCATTTGATTGGTGTCAATCCATGGGATCCATTATATCTACGACACCTCACAAATCTATCTTGTGAGCTTGGAAGTTGGCTATGGGACCTCTTCCTACTAGTGTGAGAGGCTAGAAGTAGTAGGTAATCAATTTGGTGCATGTCAGTATGGGAAAGTGACCTCTAGTAAGTCGTTGACAAAGGTTAAACATCTCTCAAAGGAAGAGGGATAAGCATATGTGGTCCTCATAGGCCATGAGTGTCTCGAGACAACCAAGTGAATCCTAGAAAAGGAAAAAGAATCGTCCTCTAATCTTCCTATAGGAAGAACATTGAAATATAAAGTGGTTCTTAGTGTTAAGCTCTAAAAAGAAGATCCAGCAAATACAATACTCTATTAAAATATGGTGATCTATTTTATGCAAAGTTGGTGGGAGCAAACTCTAAGTTAGGTGAGAAAGACCCTCAAGTTGCAAGATACTGGAATTTAGTGTACCCCATGGATTTAGTAAACTCATCACTACATTAAAAAATACAACTAATTTTTGAAATTTATGAAACAAAAAAATTAAGGATAAACATTATTTCCTTTTAACATATCCTACATGTAATAATATGAAACATAGTTGCCAAATTCCCATCAATCTTAATAAAAAATAAAAATAAATTTGGAGGCAAATTCCATAAGTTAAGGTTAAATATCATGTAATAATATGAAACATAGTTGCCAAATTCCCATGAATCTTAGTAAAAAATAAAAAAAAATAACTTTGGAGGCAAATTTCATAAGTTAAGGTTAAATAGTATTGACACCTCATGAGAATAGGGTTTTTGGAAAGCTAAGTTTAAGAGGGGACATGGCTTGTTCTTGGATTGTCCAAAGTTATTGGGAGTTATTCCAATTTGTAAATGGATGAATATAAAAATGAGAAAATATATAGATATGTATCTTATTTCAATTTGATAATTATAATATAAAGTAAAATATAAAAATAAATATTTTAATTTGATAATTATAATATAAAATAAAACATAAAAATAAATATAAAAATAAAATTCATTTTCACTTTATTAAAATATAAAATTTAAATTTAAAATTTAATTTTTTTTCGAACAAATCTTTTTAATCTTAAAAAATATTAACTTTGAAAATGGTAAACAACATGGTTATCATATAAACTTATCGACTATATTATAGTATTAATTTTTCATTTATCTACTTACACCATGTTAATATTAAAACAATTTATTAAACTCACACCATTTATTGTTACTTCGAAACGAAAAGAAGTAATGAAACTGGTCACTTTTCTACATTTAGAATTAGGAACACACTTTAATAGCAAAAAATTTTCTTGATAGGAAAGTAAAGCGCATGAACTTTATGAACTTTGTTACTTCTAAACGAAAAGAAGTAGAAATTGGTCACTTTTCTAAACTTAGGAACACACTTTAATAGCAAAAACTTTTCTTGATAGGAAAGTAAAGTGTATGAACTTTATTACTGATTTAAAGTCATAAGGAGGGGTTGCAAGTCGGTCGGCGACACTGGAGGCCTTTATGGTTAGAACTCAGGCATGTGTTTCTTTAAGGGCAGGCGGGGTTGCAAGGCAGTCGACGACTCTGGAGGGCTCTATGGTTAGACCTCGGGTGTGAGATTCTTCAAGGGTGAGCGGGGCTGCAAGACGGTCAACAACGCTGGAGGGGTCCGCAGCTAAACCTTGTCGCAATTTATGCTTATTTATCTTCGTACTCACCTTGCTGGATGCACATTGGTGACTATGTTGCGGTAGGGGAGGTCCGGGAGCTTGCTGCAGCGGGAGTTACAACATCTTTTGTTGTCCATCGTCTCACTTATGCTTGTTAGTTGGCGTTTTTTTTTTCTACAGATTTTCTTCCATTCGCTGTGGGTGATGGTTTTTTTCCCTCTTGGACATGTTTGCGGTTTTTTCCGGCCTCTTTTGACCTCTTCCTCCTTGGAAAGAAGAGGTTTGGCCCAGAGCTTTGAGGTCCTCACTCGGGGCATGCGGTGTTTTGGTAAACACTTTGAGGTTCTTTGGGGGCGTGTGGTGTTTGGTTAACACTTTGAGGTCCTTTGGGGGCGAGTAGCCACTGGTTTTTTCGAATCTCTTTTTGTAACCTGCGTGCTGGTTTTCATCTCTGATGACTTTCTGGTTCTGTTGGGTCAGTGGTAGATTATGTTTTTAAAGCTTGGTCTATGGACTATAATTGCTTTGAGCAAAATTTGTATATTTTGTCAAGAGAACAATTATATATCAATATAATGAGTAATTTTCTGTTGGAAAAAGTCAAGATATGAGAAATATGCATTCGCTAAGCTCTATGTATACACATCTTCACAAAATCAAAATCAAAACCCTAGTCAAAGGAGGTTGTGAATCTACCTTTGACGTAATATATATTTTCATAAAATGAAGTTAAAATCAAAGTTAAGGTCAAGGTTAATTGTGGTTTATATTTTCATAAAATGAAAGTTAAAATCAAAGATAAGGTCAAGGTTAATTGTGGTTTAGAGAAAAATAAGAAGAGATAAAGTTATAGGGTATATACAACTTAATAGACTTTAGCAATTAAATAGCTACTAGAAAATAATCATTTTTTCCACAAATAAAAAAATCCCATACATCAATTATACTCTAATTAAATATCTAATTTAATAATAACCATAAAAATTAAATTATTATTAACCTTTTAACTCAACAAAAGTATCATGATCTTGGAAAACTTTTCTTAATGCTTTTCTAGCACATAAACAAAATTCTAAAGAATCACAAGTAATCATTTACCTTCTTAAAGTCCTATAAACCAATTAAATCTTAGTGAATGTTAATCATCGTCATCATCATAAAATTACAAAATTTAAATCTAAAAACTAAATTAAAACAAAATGTAATATAACTCACATTAAATAATAATAATAATATGAGCGTACATCCCACGTAATACATACATTTTCACAAAATCAGAATCCAAGTCAACACAGGTGGGTAAAAAGCTTAAAAATGAACGATCTTAGAAGTTACACGCGTAGATAAATTTTCAAGTTTAGTAAAGAATCTTTCAAGTGTACGATAGCTCATATGATTTCTGCTGCGAGCCGATCAATAAACAGCAAGCAGCACATGCTGAGAGATATAGATTTGAAAGGCTTGACCTGTACACTTGACTGAATTATATTTTCTTTACATTATGACTGTTTTATGTTGTTGATTTCACTTCACATTTAAAGTAGTAGTCTAAACGTTTTAATTTTATTTTTTTTGGTAATTTGTTTTGTTTGATTTTGTGTGAAATCAGGTGATGAATAGTTAGATCTGCATATTTGAGTGACTAAGTTTGAATAATCTGAGTGATCTAGGGTTTTTCAGCTGGCAAAATCTATTTATACATTTAAAAATGTAATTTAAATAACAAAAAATAGCGATTTTATCCAAATTTACATCTTTTGATTCCAACCAAAAAAAACTCTAAAAATAGAACCTTTAACCAACGCCACATTCAGGATTAGGTTTATATGGTGGATTTTTACAATTAATCTGTAGTTTTAAATTTTCATTGAGTTTAGAAAAGTAGTAAATAATTGAGTAGATAAATATAATTTTTAAATAATATTAAATTTAGTTTTGATTTATTTTTTTCAAATTTTAATTAATTTAATTATTTTAAAATAATTTATTTTTTTTAAATAATGAAAAGTTTTAATAATCTTAATTTTTATTTATTAAAGAATTAAATTTATCAAATATTAATTATGAAAATTCAAATTATACTCTATCTAATATTTAGATTTTTAATTTATTATTATTTATTTCAAATTATTCTTTATATAATATTTAAGGTCTTAATTTAATAATATTTTAGTTTATTATTATTTATTAAATTGCTTGATTGGTAGTTAAAATTCATAATCAAACATTTTTAAAAGTAACATTTTAGTTGGCAATTAAATAAAGGTTCATTTTTAAAAGTAACTTCTTAGTTGGCAATTAAATAAAGGTTCATGATCAATCATTTTCGAAATGAGCTCGTGGTTGAAAATTTACAATTAAATGTAAATGACCTAGTAATTGAAAATTTAATTACAATCAAATGCACTGCATTTCGAAAGGAGCTCATGCTAGAAAAATTACAATTAAATGTAAATGAGCTATTAAATGTAAATTAAATGTAAATGAGTTAGTGGTTGAAAATTTACAATTAAAACTTGGAAATAATGGAGTAAGAGTGAGTTCTAATAGTCAGTTTGTAGTTCAGTGTTTATAGAATTTAGTTGTGTGTGGTTTGTATGTAACCGATTTAGTAGAGTCTTTTCTTATTTAAGAATGTAATCAATCTTCATTGAATAATAGAGAAATGAGTGTAGTCTCATCATGTGTTTGTTTTACATATTTTATCTTGGTATCAAAGCCACAAGATGAAGTGCGGAAATTCATAGAGGTTCACAGATCCCTCCTCTGATAGGGTGCGGCGACATAGTATTGGCCCTTTCTGCAAATATGAAACCTCGGATTTCCGCAATCCAACTGCGTATTATAGTGCGGACCTCTTTCAAAATTCCTGCAGCCGTAGTGCATCGAGAAGTGCGGACTCGTCGCACTCTAATAGCTGCGTGAGGTGCAGAAACCTTCGAGCTGGAGAAGGAGGGACACGTGGGTTCTTGAGGAGAGCCGCTCCAATTTGTTTTTTTTATTGTTGAGTTGCACGCCATTGAAGAGAGGGGCGTGAGAAATCTGGTGGTTGGAATTTGCGAGGAAGACTCCTCATTTGCTGAATCGGCATGAGCAAATCCATCTGGTTGAAACTTGCGTGGAATTGTCCACAAACCCCTCTCCATTGGAATCGGGTGCATGCAGAGATAATCTTCAACTCTGATGTCACGATTTCCAGGGAAGCGTAAGCACCTCACGATTTCCTTCACGGTGGCCTATGGTGAATGCCACGATTTAAAATATTATCACTTAAATCATTTATAAAGTTTTAATACATAAAGATTAGTGGATGTTTATAAATCGCTTTATTACGACGATAGGCGTCTTCCTAATGGAATCGGTGGATTAATCAATCTTTTAATCATAAATTTCAATCTTAGGATTGAGAATTGAAGATGTTGGCATATTTTTCGTCTTACTCCCAAATCAATGAATGAGATTCAGTGTTCATAACTTCCTTGCATTTATGAATGCATCAGTTAACTTGTTTACTTTTTAACATTTACCTAATCATATTAAGAAATTATTGTAACACTGACTGATTGCCACGTTTAGATGATTAACATTTTTGCAATATTAATGGAAAACACAATGCCATGTTTAAATTTATGAAAAACACGTTTAAATTTATGGGAAACTGGCGCCTCATATACCTGAGGCGTTTTGCAATTTTAATTTATGATATACGCCAAGTTTACGTTTAAATTTATGGGAGATGGGCGCCTCATATACCTGAGGTGTTTTGCATATGGGGACTTTGCCTTGGTTCTTTTAATTCGTTTTATGTTTCTGTGCTATGCAATGCAATGCTTCATTTAATATTTTATGAGTCTCGTTTGTCATTTACTTTTTATTTTTTAACAAATTCTTTTTTACTGTGTATCATATCCCCGATACTACTATCCTCGATACAACTACTGAAAAGCTTGCACGTGGTAATGCATATCTTTCACGTGGTAATGGAGAATGTGAGGCGTGCATGGTAATTTAAGAATGCCAGGCGTGTGTGGTAATGGAAAATACTAGGCGTTGAAATCAAGAATGCAAGGCGTCCTAAAATTAGATGGAAGCTGAATACATTAATAAGAATATAGATCTATAACTTTGTTGTGCTTCCTCATAGTAAATTTATTGTTATCACAAGTGATCCACATGCTGCCCAAGAAACTGGAAACTCCCAATCTCTGTCGAGAGGGCATCGGGCATGATACATTTTCTCTTTATATATGTTTTCTCAAGATGTAGACAGTATGGCTTTGCACTAATAAAAAAAAATACATTCTTACAACAATATTTTTGCAGGAATATTAACAACATTGCATTTGCAGGAATTGTATTTTGAAACAACAATAACTTCTTATAGTGAACATGCTGAGAGACTCATTGAGAAAGTGAAGGACATGGTTGATTCAATATAGTATATGTCTTGATGGGAGAATATATATTCTAACATATATTCCTGCATAATACTTAATGTCTATCGAGTTAAGTAACTAATAAAATTGTATGGTTTCTTTTTGAGCATGTTGAATGGCATATCGAAAGATTGGATTGTAACTGGGACTGGTGTTTCTTCAACGGATTCTGGGTCAATGGATTAGACTGGTGCTTTTCCTAGGCCTCTATCTCTATTATAGAAATCTGCTCAAACTCAATCTCGAAAAAGATCTTGACCGGGTTCTGGCACAGGTTTTCCATCTCGATCTGCTCCTGGAACTAATAGATCGTCAATCACTGGTTAATCTTCTTCTCTATCTGAATCAGATGCGAGATTGGATGCATCTACTTTAGTTCTTTTCAGTTTAGTGAAAGAATAGGGATGAGACAAATGCACTAGAATAGGGAAAATGGAACCAATGGAAAATTTATAATTTTAAATTATTTTAAAACCCTATTGTAAATTTCAGAATCGTAGAAACCAGAGCAGGTTGCCAGAGAGTCTACCGACCGAAAAGACACATTGATAAGAGGGGAAAGTCATTCAGACTGCATTCGCCTTGTAATTGATTCATAATTTCATACCCCAATTACCATCAGTATTGGTAGTTTTTTGAATGTTGTGTTCACCTTGTAATATGCTTCATAATTTCATACCCCAATTACCATCAATATTGGCCGTTTTTTGAATGTTGTGCTACACTGTTTGATATAAATAACTTTATATCAGATTTTGTAAAACTCAATATAGAAAGCATTAAATATTTCAGTATTGACCACCATTACTATTCGGCCAATCAAGCTCTCACTTGCTCAAATCTTAAATCCATGTATTGTGTAATTTCTGATTCTTAAACTCAATCCCAAACTCATGACAGTCCCATTTAAAATTTGTTTTCTCAAACATTTATTCAGGATTCAAGTTCTAAACTTGCAAATCTTTTACTATGCAAGAGGACATCGTGTAAACCTTTTAATATGCAAACTAATTCAATGAATCTCAATTGCTTAAATAATTATAGAAAACACTTTTTCTTTCCTTATCACGTTTTAATAATTACACATTTGAATCTTTTCAATATATAGTATCACCATATCTCTATATTAAAGTACTGTTCTGTCTCATTTTCTGCCTATTTTATTACTTTTTTAGCAATCTCGACTAAAAAACACAGAGTTACCATGAAAAGTATAACTTTGAAATTCAACTAAAAGTTGTAAAATGTTCAAAACTAAAATTTAAGAAAAATTATAAAATATATGAATTTTAACCTATGTGACTTTTAATATGTGTGAATTTTAACCTATATTATAAAATTATATACGTGTGAATTTTTTATATAATAATTATATTTAATTTTTTTTTTAAATTTTAGTTATATAATATATTTAAAATTATATAAATAATACATAACATGAATTTTAACCTATGTGACTTTTAATATGTGTGAATTTTAACCTATATTATAAAATTATATACGTGTGAATTTTTTATATAATAATTATATTTAATTTTTTTTTTTAAATTTTAGTTATATAATATATTTAAAATTATATAAATAATACATAACATACAAGTATTTATAAGAAACACATGAAACATTAACACTAACACATAAAATATAATATAAGTATTATTATTATTTTTTTAAGTAAAAAAGGTAGTGCCTGCTATATTAAGTTATCAGAGAAACATTGACAAAATACACAGAGATATAGTTCTGAGCCACCAAAAATGTTGTCGTTTTACTGGAAACCAACATAGTTTGGAAGACTGTTTTTCCCTCTGTCTTGCCCGAAGGAAACCAGGACAGATGGCCATAGGTCGAGTTTACATATAGCAACAACATGATTAAACATAAAACAAACTAGCATAGGAAAACCTAGATACCCGGTGACCTATCGCCCTTTCCTGTCTGCCACGTGGACCTAGCTAGGATGGCGAATGGCTGCACACAGAATGGACATTTCCTCTTTGTTGGAGCATTGGAGTACGCGTCAAGGAGCAAGTACAGACGCTGGCCCATGAGGAGGGATTTGTGCTCCTGGTCTGCCATGTGGCCTCGGAGTTCGAACACCAGAGCCAGATTCTCTACACGAAGGAATGGACCATGCAAGTCATAATTACCTACGTCATCGAAGATTTCGTTCCCCACTTCCACGTTCATCCTAGCTCTGGCCTCGAACTCAGTTAGTCCTGCATCGGCCGCTTCCTCCTTCATCCCTGGTCTGGTCACGTCCACGTTCCTTTCGGCTCAAGCCTTGTCCCGAGCCTCGTCCTCAATCGTTGCCTTCTCAGCATGGCTGGTGGGGCTATAGTCACTCGTCCACGGTATCTCTTCAACGATGCACACAAGGAATTTGTTTGTCGTCTCGTCTTTAGGACCGCTACCATCCTGTAAGTCTGGCGCCATGGCTTGTGGTTCCAGGGTGGTCACTAATTCCTCCAGGTACGACATTTCTTCAACATAGTAATGCAGGAGCATCGCCAACATCAAGCGAGCGTGGGGCAAGCGCAACACATTTTGAGCACATGATAAATTGTTTAAAAACTTTTGAAGATAGGATGCACCAAACTTAAATGTGATAGTTAAGGAGAGGCATACTTATATATTGTAAAGGACCTTGAGCGATCCACTCTCGTCCATAGTAGGTAAAAGGCATTTATGTTAGTAGGTAGAATTGAATTCCTAGATTAGACAGTTTTAGAAGGAACGAGCGAAACGGGATATAGACACCCTCACTTGTATCATTGTAACATACAGAGAAAAGAACATAGAAGAGAAGAAGAGAGCTGTGTAGCAGACTCCATGTACATAAGTTCTCAATTAATACAAAGAAACTGTGATTCAGAGTCATGGTGTTCATATATTCTCTGTGTATGCATCTTTAAATGTTATGCTCATGAATGTTTTACTCTTTCTGTCATGCAATTTATTTTATGCCATGCATGAATGACTTCTTGTTGAATGTTTGAAATTTGAGAGGAAAGGGAAAAGGAACGAGTTTCAATTGTTTCTCTATCTGAGCAAGGGTTTCTGCAAGGAGTGCAGTTGAATTGTCCATAAGGAGTGCGTCGACAAGGTGTTCAGAGATTTGTCTCTGAAATCTCAGACTAGATAGATTTTGTCCTCATTCACATAGAAGTGTAGTAAGGCACAGGAGCCATGCAAGGAGTGCGCAGGCCGAGTGAGGTCTCAGGGTTGCGAACCTGAGCGAAGTATTGAGAGACTGTTGCTGTAGGTGTGCGCAGAGTCGAAGGATTCCAATCATTTGAAAGTGATTGAAGGTTTGCCGCAAGGAGTGCGAGCAGGAGTTTATGAAAGGTTCAGAGTTGTGAGAAAGCTCAGGAAGGATAAGGCCTTCTAAACCATTGAATGACAGCACAGGGAAGTTGCGACTGGAAGTATTAAGAAGGCGTCATAAGTTTGCGCTGCAGGTGGACAAGTTTGGGGAGGAACACTCAGTTCATTCGCAGAAATCGTCAAGGAGAAACAGATGGCCAAAATTCTTTGTAGAGGATTAGCGAAATCCCGTCAGCCGTCCGATATGACAAAGGAGCGAGGAGGTTATGAACGGGTTTCCAAGGTGCAAGCTCAGGAGGTTGTGGACCGTCGGATCTTCATAGAGATACCCGTCAGCCGTTGGATCGGCCAGAAGTAGCATGAGGTTTAACCTTTGTGAACGGGAGGAAGAAAGTCCCGATGAGAGGCATGTCCATAGGGATTCCGACATTCGTGAAATCGAGAGTCACGAGGACGAGAGATCGGGAATTTTCATAGTGAAAATACCAGAATCAATCTGAGTCATCCATCTTGAGGAGACACGTGGCGATAATCGAGCACCCATGGGTATTTCGACTACCGGGGTTTTAAGTTGACAGAGAAATTGTGTCATCAAGGCATTGAAAGTCTTAAAATATCGAGATTGAATCCGGACCGTCCATCGATTGGGACACGTGGTGGAGATCGGGAGTCCATCGACATTTCGGGAGTTTCGAGGACAAAATGCCGGGACACTTCGGGATTTGAGGTCGCAAAATCCCGAGAGTAAATCAGGACTGTCCATCTTGAGGGGATGCATGACAACAATTAGGGCCTTCGGGAAAAGTCTCGATAGGAAAGCCCATCGGCATACTGGGGTTCGACGTTTCGCAAATCCTGAAGACGAGACGTCCGGAGCATTTAAAATCGCGAAGTCACGAGAAGAAATCAGGACCGTCCATCATAGGAGGACACGTGGTGGAGATCGAAGCATTCAAGAAATTTCCCGAAAGGAAATTCATCTATCGGGAAATCGAGAATCGGGATATCAGGAATCTCGAGGACAAGAAGTCCAATACATTTCGACATTCGAAACCCTGAAACCTGATTTCTACTTTTCTGTTGTGAACGGAGAAGCGATTGGGTCTAAAGGCTGTAAGGAGCAGGAAAGACCTGTGGGTCAATTTTAATAGAGATTCCAGTGAGGAATCAAAGGAGCCATTTCGGCTCAAAGGTGGAATTAGAATGATCCTTAAGAACGGGAGGTCAGCGCAGAGGCCTTTGTTGAGGCAGAGGGTGCGTTTGCGTCAGGTTTGGTATCATAACACAGAAAGGTTCTTTTCTTTCTGTGGCAAGGAAAATGAAAATTCACTATGCCGCCAAGAAGGAGGGACAAACAATCACCCAATCCGGAAGAGGAAAGGGAAATGTCTAGAGGAAGGGGTAGGCAGGTGCAGAATCCATAAGCAGAAAGAGACCTGCATAACATACACGCCAGACTTGTGGACATGGAGATAAGACAAAGGCACGCAGCTGATGTGGGAGATATCAGTGAGTCCAAAAATGAAGATGATACTGGACATGAAGAAGAGAAAGTTGCAACAAACAAACGTTTGATTAGAGCTATTGCAAGAATGGGTGCAAAAGCGAAAATGGACATTCCAGTTTATGAGGGAAAATTGGATGCCGAGGAGCTTCTAGACTGGATTAGAGATTTAGACACATACTTTGACTATGAATATGTCGAAGAGGAAAATAAGGTCAAGCATGATGTCACAAGATTAAAGGGACATGCAACATTGTGGTGGGATGAACTACAAACTGACAGGCGCTGCAAAGGCAAGCAAAAAATCAAGAGTTGGGATAAGATGACTGCGAAGATGAAGGAAAAATTCATTCCCAGAGATTACCAGATTACTCTATTTCGAAGAATGAAAAATTTGAGACAGAAGCTGATGACAGTGAAGGAATATACTGAAGAATTCTACAAGCTGAACATCAGGGCAGGTCATCGGGAAAGCGATGATGAAAAGGTTTCCAGGTACATGAATGGCCTGAGATATGACATTCAGGATGAGATGAGCATGGTAACCATCCGAACGGTGGAAGATGCTTATCATATGGCTCTAAAAGCTGAAGAGAAGCTGAGCCGAAAGCAGGGTCAAAGAGGCAGAGGAAGAAGTCAAACCAGAGGCAAGTTAGTTGCCCAGGATAAATATTAGAATCCCAAGGAGGACTGGAAGAAACCTCATACTTGAACTGAGAGAGGTGGAAGCTCACAACGAGGGAAATATGCTGAACAGAGAGGAAAGCATACTGAGCAGAGAGGAGGGTATGCTGATAATAATATGTTTCCTCGTACTAGAGGTAGGGGAAGAGGAAGAGGTGGAGTAATAACATGCTTCACATGTAGGAAAAATGGGCACAAGTCTTATGAGTGTCCTGATAAAAAGAAAGAAGGAGGAGAAGCTCACATCGCCGAAACACAGGGGCGAAATGTTGAGGCAGAAGATGCTGAAGGCGGAAGATCGTTGATGATGCGAAAGGTTCTTTTGACACCAGAGAAGGAAGTGGAGAGCTCAGCCTAGAGAAATAGACTTTTTCGAACTGCTTGCAAAACCAAGGACAGGGTATGCAAGGTCATTGTGGACAGTGGTAGCACAGATAATATCGTTTCAACAGAGATGGTAGAAAAGCTGGAGCTGGAGATGATTGAACATCCAAGTCCATATAAAGTTTCATGGCTACAAAAAGGACATCAGGTAAATGTCACTAAACAATGTTTAGTTGAATTTAAGATAGGAGGATATAATGATAAGATCTTGTGTGATGTTACTCCCATGGATGTTTGTCATTTATTGCTGGGTAGACCATGGCAATATGACAGGAATGTGATTCATGATGGGAGGATGAATACATATACCTTAGAAAAGAATGGGAGAACTCACATGTTGCTTCCAATCAAGGATAAAGAAGTGAAGCCGAAAGTAAATAATACTGTACTTCTCATGAGTGGGAAGGAACTTCTTACAGAGGTTAAGAAGAAGGAGGAACCACAATTCATTGTGGTCAGAAAGCCAAAGAATTTTTTAACTAGCACAAGAGTAGATGATTTACCAGAAGAGATTCAAAAACTGTTGGAAGAGTTCGCTGACATAGTAGTGGATGAACTACCTCGTTCGTTGCCACCGATCAAAAGTGTGAGTCACCATATTGATCTCATACCTGGATCCAGTTTTCCAAACAAAGCAGCGTACAGATTAACGCCGCAGGAGAATGAAGATGTCAAGAGACAAGTCCAAGATTTGTTAGACAAAGGATTGGTCAGAGAAAGCTTGAGTCCATGTGTTGTTCCGACAATACTCAGTCCGAAGAAATACGGAGGCTGGAGGATGTGTACTGACTCGAGGACGATTAATAAGATAACAATCAGGTACAGATTTCCATTACCAAGGATGGATGATCGGATGGATTGCTTGAGTGGGGCTAAATTTTTTTCGAAGATTGATTTGAAAAGTGGATATCACCAGATTCGCATGAGAGAAGGTGATGAGTGAAAAACATCATTCAAGACAAATGAAGGGCTGTATGAATGGCTTGTTATGCCATTCAGATTAACAAATGCACCAAGTACTTTTATGAGATTGATGAATGAAGTCCTGAAGGATTTCATTGGAAAATTTGTTATCGTATATCTGGATGATATATTGATCTTCAGCAGAACGAAAGATGAACATCTGAAGCATTTGACTACAGTGATGAAGAGATTACAGCAAGAAAATCTGCTGATAAACATGAAGAAATCCTCATTCATGAAGACAGAGCTCATTTATTTGGGATTCGTTATATCTACAGACAAGTTGAGGATGGATCCAGATAAGGTGGAAGTGATCAAGAATTGGCCATCACCGAAGAACATATTTGAGGTGAGAATTTTTCAAGGATTAGCTAGTTTCTACCGAAAATTCATCAGGAATTTCAGTGGAATTAGTGTAGCAATGATGGATACAGTGAAGAAAAGACATAAATCTTTTCACTGGACAGAAGAGGTTGAGAAGAGTTTTAATCTATTGAAGAGGAAGATTACAGAACAACCAATTCTGGTGTTGCCAGAATTCCAAAAGACATTCCAAGTAAAATGCGATACAAGTGGATTTGCAATAGGGGAAGTCTTAAGTCAAGAAGACAGGCTGATAGCGTATTTCAGTGAGAAGTTGAATGAAGCGAAGGTGAAGTACTCCACATATGACAAGGAATTTTATGCTATCATTCAAACATTGAAGAAGTGGAGACACTATTTGATTCCGAAAGAGTTTGTCTTATACAGTGACAATCATGCACTGCAGTTTGTGACTCAACAGGAGAAGTTGAATCAGAGACATGTAAAATGGGTTGAATATATGCATAATTTCACTTTTGTGATTAAACATATTTCTGGTACTGCTAACA
>SNQJ01S0068148.1:137286-153995 GCA_010110895.2 Picea sitchensis | reverse complement strand
GACGTCGATCAACGTATATCAACCACTTTTATAAAGTGGTTGTTGCTAGTAAATAGTAAAGTGGATATTTTTTGTTTTTGTGAGATATAAAACTTTATAAAGTGGACTATAAAGTTTATTAAAATGGATAAGAAATTGTGAGGTGGATGTTTAAAAGAGGGAGTTATAAGTTTTTTTTTTTCCTTAAAAAGTGGATATTAAGGTGCATGCATGATTTAAAGGTTGATATATGCATGTGAGGTAGTGTTATGATTTAAAGGTGGATGCATGCATGACTTAAGCTGAGAATAGAGATATAGCTGGATCAGTGGATCCGAAGGCAAAGAAACGGACTTCTCAGCACATGCGAAAACTTGACGGAAAGTTACATATCCTTGGTGTTTTACTTGCAGAGAATATTTTGCAGAGATGGCGAATCCTCTGGCAGAAACCTACCTCAATGAAGCCAACAAGTTAGATGGCTCGAATTTCATTAACTGGAAATTCAAGATGTAGACGCTCATGGAAGGCTATGGTGTCTGAAACATTGTGAAGGGAACTAAACTGAAACCTGATGCGGCTGTCAGTGCGATAGTAGCACAGATCCAAGATTGGGAGAAGCGTGAAAACAAGACAAAGGTATTGTTGCGCATGTCAGTTAAAGATACCATAATTCCACATATTAGAGATGTTACAACTTTTTCCACGACATGGACAACGCTTAAAGCATTGTATGAAACTAGCACCACAAATCACATTTTGTTTCTGAAATCTAAATTGCTATGCATTAAAATGGATGGAAATGAATTTGTTAGTTCATTTTTGGGTCGTATTAAAGAGGTGAAAGACAAGCTAGTAAATATAGGGGAAATTGTTTCCAACACTGACCTGGTCACTATTACCTTAAATGGTATGCTAGAATATTATCATATGTTCATAACAGGTCTCGCAGCAAGGGAGAAACCTCCCACGTTTGAAGAACTGACAGGTATTTTGCTACAAGAGAAAGAGAGGCACGAGAATCTGAAGCCTCAAAATAAAGATTTGGCATTGTAGTCAAATAAGAGATCTGCGAGAGGGAGATGAGGAGAAAGAGGTAGAGGAGGCAATTCATGGCAAAGAGACGGTTCATGGCAGAGAGGCAGTTCATCACAGAGAAGACAATCTCAAAATCAAGGTATGCAATCTGACAGGAATGAGTCAAAGAGTTGTTTTTATTGTGTTCAACCTGGACATATTGTTAAAGACTATCATAATAAGAAGAGTGACGAGGCTATGAATAAACCTAGAACACATTCAGGTCATTATGCAAAAAAAAATTCAAATCATGATCTCAGATTATTTATTGCTAGTGATGATATTGATGAACTACCAAATTTTGAATCACGAGATCATAGGCTGTTTGTGTCTAACACTGCTTTATCTGCTGAAACGAATGATTCTGATGCCTAGTTTGTGGATTCTGGAGCATCAATACATATGACTTGTAATAAAAATTGGTATGCTAATTTCAAAGAAACACAGAATGGTGCCAGAATATATCTTGGACATGACCGCGCTCATCAGATCAAGGGATATGGAGACATTCCTGTGACATTGCTGAATGGTACTGTTTGTCACATTCAAAATGTTGTTTATGTGCCAGGAATAAAGAAAAAATTGATCTTTGTGTCCACCATTACAGATCAGGACTTGAAGGTTGAGTTCTTCAAAGACTATTGCATAGTGAAGGATCTACTAAACCATTTCAAAACTGTTGCAACGAGAGCCAGAGCAGGAGGCCTATGCAAACTTGATGTTACTAGCAAAGAACATCACACATTGACTTCTGCAACTATGCCAACAGAGATTCTTTGGCATCAAAGGTATGGACACATCAATCATCCTGATTTATTGTTATTACAGAAGAAGAATATGGTTGAAGGACTTCCCATGTTAAAGAATGAAAAGGTTGCGTGTGATGGATGTGCATTAGGAAAGATGCACAGAGATGAATTCCCCTCTAATCCTAATAGGAAAAATAGAGATGTGTTAGATCTTGTGCATACTGATGTTTGTGGGCCTATGCAGACTAGGTCTTTAGGAGGTGCATTTTACTTTCTGTTATTTATTGATGATTGCACGAGATACACATTGGTTTACTTCCTTAGACGAAAAAATGATGTTTTCGAGTATTTTAAGGAATCAGAACCATGATGGAAAAGCAGATAGGAAAATCCATCAAAATCCTCTGTTCAGATCAAGGGGGAGAGTATAAATCAAGGGACTTCAAAAAATATTGCAAAGATCATGGAATAGTACATCAGTTTACAGTGCCTCACACTCCACAACAGAACGAAGTCTCTGAAAGGAAAAACAGAACTTTGGTAGAGTGTGCACGTAGTATGATGAAAGGTAAGAATCTCTCAAATGCATTTTGGGCTGAAGCCATAAATACTGCAGTTTATTTAAAGAATAGAATTCCAACAAGGTGTCTTGATAATGTTACTCTTTTCGAGGCATTGTATGGTTCCAAACCTGCAGTTCATAATTTGAAAGTATTTGGGTGTAAGGATTTTGCTCATATTCCAAAGGAGAATAGGAGAAAATTGGATGCTAAAGCCATTAAATGTATTTTCATTTGGTATTGTTCTGAATTTAAAGCATTCAAACTGTTTGATCCTGCTACTCACAAAGTATTTGCAAGTTGAGATGTACTTTTCCATGAGAAGGAAGCAAGAAATCATGACGACAATAGTCATGAGGAATGGAAAAGACTTCTTGATGAAGGATTTAAAGAAGAGAAACAACAGTAGCAACCCACACAACAACAACCATCCCCGCAGCGACAACAACAACAACAACAACAAGGACTCGGTGATATGGACAATTCAAGCAGTCACAGTTCACCTAGAGGTGAAGACAGATATTCACAAAGTGGGGAGGAAGATAATCAGTTGAGAAGATCTTCACGTCAGATTCGGCTTCCTGAGAGGTATAAATACCATTCCCTAATGAGTAGCATTTCAAATGTCATAGAACCCATGAGTTTTGATGAAGCTAATGAACATGATGAATGGTGAAATGCAATGGAGGAAGAATATGAATCTATAATGAAAAACAATACTTGGGAATTAACTGAATTGCCTAAACATAAGAAACCCATTGGATGCAAATGGATATACAAACCCAAGTTTAAATCATATGGTAGTATAGATAAGTATAAGGCTAGACTGGTTGCAAAGGGGTATTCACAAGCATAATGTATTGATTATGCTGAAACATTTTCACCAGTAGCTAAATTGAATACTATGAGAATGTTAATTGCTTTAGCTACAAAGTACCATTGGAAGCTACACCAGTTAGATGTTAAATCTTCATTTTTGAATGGTGAGTTAAAGGAAGAGGTTTACCTTACTCAACCTGAAGGGTTTGTGGAAAGAGGGAAAGAACACTTAGTGTGTAAGTTAAAGAAAACATTGTATGGACTAAAACAGGCCCCTAGGTCATGGTATGAGAAGATAGATTATTTCTTTCTTCAACATGGTTTTATGAGGAGCAAAAGTGATCCAAATCTGTATACCAAATTTGATGAGCAGGGGTATGTAGTATTCATTTCCCTATATGTTGATGATTTGATAATTACAGGAAATGCAGAGAAATTAATTGATGAAATCAAGCAGCAGTTGTCAAAATTTTTTGAAATGAAAGATCTTGCTGAGTTACATCACTGCCTAGGTCTTGAAGTTTGGAGAAATGCAGGCCAAACTTTTGTTTGTCGGAGTAAGTATATTAGAAAAATACTTAAGAGATTTAAAATGGATCAGTGTAAGTCTTCTACTATTCCCATGAAACAGAATGTGAAACTTTCTTGTGATGATGGTTCGAAGGAGGTGAATGGCGTTGTGTATAGACAGATGGTGGGTAGTTCGAATTATCTCACCACAACCAGACCTGATATTTCATATTCTATGAGTGTGTTAAGTCAGTTTATGGAGAAACCTCATGAAATCCATTGGAATACAGGAAAGGAAGTACTCATGTATCTAAAAGGAACACTTGATTATGGTATTAAATATACTGATGCATCTGATATTGAGTTGACATGTTACTCAGATTCTGATTGGGCTGGCAATCTGGATGATCGAAGATCAACCACTGGATATGTGTTTGGCATTGGATCTGGGGTTGTTTCATGGACCAGTAAAAAGCAACCTATTGTATCTGTGTCTTCTACTGAAGCAGAATATAAAGCCTTGTGTGCAACAACTTGTGAAGTTGTTTGGTTAAGAAGACTTCTTCAAGATGTTGGAGAAGAACAAAAGGAACCTATGATGATCAAATGTGATAATCAAAGTTCAATCAATATTGCGAAGAATCTGATTTTTCATGCAAGGACAAAGCATGTTGAATCTCAGTTTCATTTTGTTAGAGAAAAGTTGCAGTCAAATGAAATAGCTCTTATGTATTGTAATACTAATGAAAATGCTGCTGATATTTTCACTAAGCCTCTTGGAAAGATTAAGTTTGAGTTGTTTAGGGAGATGTTAGGTATAGAAGTCAATCCATTCTTCATTAAGGGGGAGACTTGGAAATAATGGAGTAAGAGTGAGTTGTAAGTGTGAGTTCTAAGAGCCAGTTCGTAGTTCATTGTATGTAGAGTTTAGTTGTGTGTGGTTTGCATGTAACCACTCAATGGAGTCTTTTCCTATTTAAGAATGTAATCAGTCTTCAATGAATAATAGAGAAGTGAGCGTAGCCTTACCATATGTTTGTTTCTCATATTTTATCTTTAAATGCACTCTATTTCGAAAGGAGCTCATTGTTGAAAATTCACAATTAAAATTAAATGTAAATGAGCTAGTGGTTGAAAATTTACAATTAAATGCACTGCATCAATTATGTGTAAACAAAACTGTTACTTTTAATTTTTGTATGGCTTCGCATGGGTTTTAACTTCTATACGGCTTCACATGGGAGGTAAGAAGGGATGGAATTTGATTGGTAATTAGTTCATTTTATATGGTTAAAAAAATTCTACCCATCAACATTTATTTTTGAAATCATTAAAACATATACGATGTCAAAACCTTTAAATTTAATGGACTATCAAGTTTTGAAATTGCAACCTAGTTCCTCTGCCCACCGGTTAGCATCGAAGGTAAGCTGGGATGAAATTTGATAGATAATTTGCCCATCGTATAGGGCTTAAAAAATTAATAAAATTAATATGCTATTTAATTTTGAATTCCAACCCATAGATTTTTACTTTCCTAACTTTTTGTTATGCTCATAAACAAAACTTTCTATTCTATTGATTATTTAGTAGATTCTTTAGCAAATGGTGTCTAATTGTTCATAAACAAAACTTTTTATTTTATTGATTACTTAGTAAATTTGGAAATTGAGTGGTTTAATTGTTTATAAATAAAATTTTCTATTTTATTGATTATTTGCTATTTTTTAGTAAATGAAGTTTTTATTTTTTTATTTGCTATTGATAGGCTTGTTCAAGGGACGAACCTAACCGGGTTTAACAGCTCTGTGTATGGCGAAAGTCCTGATAAAATATATGGCCTCTTCCAGTGCAGGGAAGACATGACAGTCGACCAGTGCAACGACTACCATCCAACAACAATGTGGGAGAACCGTTGGCGCTAGTACTTGGCCTTTTCACTGCTTCTTACGTTATGAAAACTATAGTTTCATCGGAACAATGCAGACAGATAATATAAATTACTTTGAGGGATTTGGGGGGGACACGGGTGTCTTTATCCCGACTGACTTTCAAGCGGCTGCTAAGAATCTCTTAAACAAATTGTCAGGTGAAGCAGCACCTCAAATGAATCGATCTGCTTTCGGTACACCTTTAGACGACTCCTCTCAAATGATCCAGTGCACCAGAGATATAAATACTGATGACTGCAACACATGTCTATCATTCTCAATCAATACAATAATCACATCTGATACAACTGCAGGAGTTCAGTATTGGAGTCAAAGCTGTATACTTCGTTATGAAATATATCCTTTCTATAATTCGTCTGTGCTTCATAATACAAAGAACAAGTCTTCACACAAGAGAACACACATAATTTTAGGTGTTGTAATTTTAGGTGTTGTGGGTGGCTTGGGTCTCGTGTTACTCATATGCGCATTCGCAACTGGGAGAAGACTGAAGTTTTCCCTATTTCGAAGAGGATACGAAGGTATTGCTCCACATGATTATATGAACTCATAGGTATTGCATGTTATTGAAAGCTAGCACATACCATCTGAAACCGAGGTTTGATACATTTTTGTATTTATTACATATTTATTTATAACACATAAATTGGAATTTGGATTCGGATTCTAGAAATCTGGATTCAAATTTTTTAATTTCTATAATTCGTCTGTGCTTCATAATACAAAGAACAAGTCTTCACACAAGAGAACACACATAATTTTAGGTGTTGTAATTTTAGGTGTTGTGGGTGGCTTGGGTCTCGTGTTACTCATATGCGCATTCGCAACTGGGAGAAGACTGAAGTTTTCCCTATTTCGAAGAGGATACGAAGGTATTGCTCCACATGATTATATGAACTCATAGGTATTGCATGTTATTGAAAGCTAGCACATACCATCTGAAACCGAGGTTTGATACATTTTTGTATTTATTACATATTTATTTATAACACATAAATTGGAATTTGGATTCGGATTCTAGAAATCTGGATTCAAATTTTTTAATTCCGAAAATCCAAAGTCAAAATTTTTATTTTGGGAGTTTTTTTTAACATCCAATACGAAAGTATAATCAAATTATGTATAATCAATTATGTAATTATGTATAATCAAATACATAATGTAATTATGTAATTTTTTTAACATCCAATAAGGATGTATAATCAATTGTTGTACAAAAGGTTCTCAGAACACTCTCACCAATATTTGACCCCAATATATCTGCCATTGAAGAAAAAATGAAAGACTTAGATAGTCTAAAAATGAATGAATTGCATGAAATCCTAACATCCTATGAAAATAAAATTGTGCAAGAAAATCCATTAAAGAATGAAGCAATGTTCAAAGCCAAAGCATCAAAAGGGACAAACTCAAAAGGACATCAAACATATGACTCCTTTGAAGAATAATTATATGCAGAGGAAGAAGACTCCTTTGAAGAATAATAATTATATGCAACGGAAGAAAACTTTGTTAGGAGGCTCAAGAAAGGAATTGGAAAATACAGCTGTAAGTTCCTTTCATGTTTTTTAATTGTGGTAGAGTAAGACATTTTTCTACTAAATGTCCTTGTTCTAATAAGGACTCACTTTAAGAAAACCAAAGATCACTATATAAGTGACAAAAAAAAAAAATGAACAAAGGAAAAGTTACAGGAAAAATAAAAATATGCGTGCCAATGATGAACGCAACTCCTCTGATGAAGAAGGCAACAACATAAAAGGTGTTTTATTCATGGCCAACAACTAATTATCTCATGATGAAACCTAAAAACATGAAGATCCCGATGAGGAAGGAGAGGTTAATCTTGAAGGAGAACTAATTTGTGTTCTAAGTGAACTGAAAAACCTGAAGAAAAATGAGTCTCTCAAGGAAAAAAATAAGAAAAGCAAGAGGAGAACATCATGAACCAAATGGTGAAACTGAGTTTATTGGTCTAAATAGACAATTAGAGGAAGAAAAAATAATTGAAGAAATATTAACAAATAAACTCCAAGAAATGGAATATATCTATCATAAAAGAGAACTTGAAATTCTTTTCCTAAAAAAGGATTTGGATAAGACAGTCGCATAGTTTAACACAAATATGAAGTTTGAAAAGTGTTCAACAATCCTAGAAGACATTTTAAATGTCCAAAGGTCACCATTTGACAAAACTGGTCTTGGTTATGATAACAATAAAAAAATGTTGATTCTGAAATACCAAAAAGAGAGGAGAAGACTCCAAAGCCATGCAAATATGATTACTTTAGTTCAAATCACAAGCACTATGGAAAGTAAAGGACAACAAAAAGAAAAGAAAATCAGAGGAAGATCACTCTTCATAAAAGAGTTGAGCTCTGAAATAAGTATATCCTATCTAGAAGACTCCCACCACCGAAATGTTGTCAAGAATGATGAGCAACAAATAACTCAACGCTTTGAAACATAAATGCCTCCTCAAGAAGACCTTTAGAACAAGGTATCGAAATATGTTTCTTGGTAATTCTTTTCTTGTCATAATTTTGACCATAACCATCAACTGCAGGGAAAATACAAGATATGATTATCTAAAAAGTAGAGATATGTACAAGATAACCAGAAATGACTATGCAAGCAACAAAACAACTCAGGAGTTTGTAGACATAAATTATAATACTTGTGTTTCTCTTATGAACTTCATTGTTGAATGTTGCTAGTGTAACAACTTCGGGCAAAAAGCTCATGAGTGAAGAAGCAGATTGGAATTCTCGGGATAAAATATAAGAGAGAATTTTTTTACCAAACATGAGAAAGAAAATGCAAGAATATGGAGAAAAAACTAGATCAACAAAAGGGGGAAGAAAGAATTCTAGACTTACATGTCCAAAGAAACACAAGCCAATTTTATATTGATAGTGGATGCTCCAAGAACATGACACGAGATCAGAGAAAATTTTTAACTCTTAAGAATACAAAAGAAGGCAATGTCATGTTTGGAAATGATAACTCTGCCAAAATAATTGGAAAAGGAACAATATGTCTTGGAAGTGAGAAGGACAAAGAAGAAAATTAATTATTGATTAAAGATATGAAGCACAACCTTCTCATTATTAGTCAAATGTGTTACCAAGGACACACTCTTGCATTTGACTCTAAATGTGAAATAAGAAGTGAAAAAATATGGTAGAATGGTTGTTGCTACAACACTCAAGAATTCCAATAACATATACATTCTATATGAAGTGAAAGGAGATAAATGTTTCATGCGACAAATAGATCCAAGTTGGTTTTGGCATGGAGAACGAGAAACATTTTTTTATAATGGTAAAAATCAACAAGAAGGTGATGTAAGGACCTTCCTATGTAAAACCTCAACTTATTTTTTAAACATCACAACATGGAAAGAAAACCAAAGTCTCATTCAAAACAAAGGAGCATCCAACTTCAGTACAGTTTCTTGTGGCATCCCATTCATATTGATCTTTTTGGACCAACCATAACCAAAATATTGCAAGGTGAGCACTACTTTATGCTACTTATAGATGAATACACTAGAATGACATAGGTTTCCTTTCTAAAGAATAAATCTAAAGAAATTAACAAATTCAAGGTGTTTAAAGAACTAGTACAAAATGAAACTGACCTCAAAATCAAGTGCTTACAATTAAACAATGGGGTGATTTTACCTCAAGTGAATTTGAATAATTTTGTGAGATGCATGGAATGAAGAGATAGTTTTTAGTAGCCAATAATCCTTAGTAGAATGGTGTAGAAAAAAGAAAGAACAGGTCGTGCAAGAAATGGAGAACTATGCTAAGACTCCAGAATATCAAATATACTTTGAAAGAAGCTAACACATATTGTTGTTTATATTCCCAATGTGATGTTTCTTATAAATAAAATTCGATAAAACACTATATGAACTATGGAAAGAAAGTTCACAAAAAATTAACTATCTCTAAAGTATTTGGGAGAAATTCCACATAAAAAAGAAGTGAAGAGAATATGGGTAAATTTTATTCCAGAATGTGATGAAGGAATCTTTCTTGGTTACTCATATGATAGTAAAGGCTATAGATGATACAATCTAAGATTGAACAAGATAGTAATGAGCACAAATGTGAAAGTAGATGATGAAAAATCATACTTAAGCAAACCAAAGCCCCAAAAAGAAAAATATAGAGAGGAAGATGAAATTCAATAACAAGAACAACATGAAGAGGAAATAAGAAAAAGTGGAAGAATCAGAGGGAAGAAAAAACAACAAGAAGAACAAGAAAAGAAGAATTAGAAAACACAAGACAAAGATGAACCATAAAGACAGGACACAAAAACTCCTTCAAGGTATGTACAAAAGAATTATCCTGAAATCCAAATTCTTGGAGATAGGAGTGCAGGACTTCAAACAAGTAGAAGAATAAAAATCAAGTAAATTTTTCTTTACTATCTACAATAGAGCCTCATAAATTTGAATAAGCCAGGAAACATGAACATTGGATCAATTCCATGAATGATGAATTGAACCAAATTGAAAACTCAAACCTCGATCTCATTCCTAGAACCGAGGATAAAAATGTAACAGGAACTAAATGGGTTTTCAGGAATAAACAGAATGAGAATTGAAAAGTAGTAAGAAACAAAGAAATATTAGTACACAACGGATATGATCAAATTAGAATTGATTTTGAAGAAACTTTTTCTCCAGAGAAAGATTGGAAGAACGAGATGTTTTTTTGCATTTGCTTGCTACAAGAACTTTAAAATTTATCAAATGGATGTTAAATCAACATTCCTAAATTTGAAATTTGGAGGACGAATTTCACATTGAACAACCTCTAAGGATTCCCTAGCTTTATCAAGATGGAGATTATGTTTGTAAACTCAAGAAATATCTCTATGGCCTAAAGAAATCCGCTAGATCTTGGTACTTCAGAATGGAAAATACTTTGCAACATAAAGGATTTAAAAGAGGAGATGCATAGAAAAACATCTACATCAAAAGGAGGACAAACTCATGATAACAATTGTTGTCTATGTGGATGATAGAATTTTTGGAAGTAATGTTTACAAGCTAAGAAAAACATTTGTTGAAGAGATGCAAAGTGAATTTGAAATGTCAATGCTAAGAGAGCTATCATTCTTCTTAGGATTGCAGATCTCTCAATCAAACAAAGGAATATTCATATCTCAAATGAAGTACATTAAGTAAATGCTCAAGAAGTTCAAAATGGAGGATTATAAACCAGTTAGCACCCCTATGACCACAAGATGCAAGCTCAACAAAGATGATGAAGACATGGAAGCAGATTGAAAATTGTAGAAGTCTATGATTGGAAACTTGTTGTATGTAACAACCTCAAGGCCATATTTGATGCAGGAAGTTTGAATTCTTGCAAGGTTTCAATCTTCACCAAAAGAATCTCATGTACAAGTATTCAAGAGAATATTCAGATATTTGAAGGGTACTTTGGACTATGGACTATGGTATCCAAAGGGTGAATATTTTATCTTGAAAGCATAAACTGATGTCGATTGGGTAGGATATGTGGATGACTGAAAAATCACAAGTGGAGGTGCATTCTTTGTATGAAATTTCCTAGTTTCATATTTGAGAAAAAAATAGTCATCAATCTCTTTGGCAACTACAGAAGATGAATATATTGCAGCAACGACTTGTTGCACACAAATTCTTTGGATGAAGAAGACCTTACCAGATATTCACACTGATTACAAGCAACCAATATCTATACTATGGGAGAACACCAGTGCAATAAGAATTTCTAAGAACCTTGTCATGCATTCAAAAAATAAACACATAACGATCAAGTACCATTTTCTAAGAGAACAAGTTGAAAACCAAGTTGTAAAGCTGGAATATGTGCCAACAAAGGAACAAATAGTGTACATATTTACAAAACTACTGCCAAAAGATACATTTTAGTATCTCCAACAAAATATGGGAGTCATTCCCATTTCTAATTAAGATATCTCGACTTCAATTGAGAGTTGTTAGGAGCTCACCAAAAACAAAATCTCAGGGGGAGCTACAACAAATCAGAAAACAAAAAGTACAATGAAAGGGGAAGCACATCCATTTGACATTGATGTCAAAGGGGGAGAAAAAAGAAACTTGCAAAAGAGAGAGGGGGATACTTTCATAGACCAACAAAGCTTATGAATGTGTTGCCATCAATGACAAAGGGGGAGTTTGTTGGAAAATGCGTTTTCATTGATGTAAAAGTTGAATCACTCCCTGTGGAATTGAAACCACATACATTGTGACAATTATGGATATTATTTAGTTGAGTTATGGACGTTGAATACCTCTGCTACACTGACTTATGGAGACAATCCAAATAAATTCAAGTTACTGAAGAGGAGTGATTGAAGTTGGATGCGATGACAGAGAATTGGAAAAATGAGATCTACGGAAAGAGATGGAGATAAATATCCTTATCATGGTTTGAGCATTTACAAGTTACTAAGGATCATTGGTGAAAAGGAAGCACAAGAAATGAGCAATGACAAGCTTGACACAGAGGAAGTCCAAGTTAACCAGACCAAAACTTATGGAAAAATGACATATCCCACACGCACAAGGGAAATAGACTTCGATGAGTTTATAATTAAAAGGTGAAAGAACATAGTCTGGATAAAAATGGATGAGCTCGGAAAAATGATAAATTTTGGACATGGGGCCAAACATACTGGAGATCGAAGAATTAGAGGAAGAGAATCGATGACTTGAGATGCATGTGTTGGAAGGTGACTCGGTCCATTATAAGAAAAATTGCACAGCAAGGTTCTATATCTCTATACCAATAGATCGGTTATCTGGAGTTTGAGTAGTGTTGTGCTAAAGTCCCATGGGTCCGATGGGCTGATACCCTAGTGGGTTGATCACTTGGTAGTGGGGACCATCATATCAGATATTGAGATATCAGAGTGAAAGTGCACAATGTCAAAGTACCGGGGGCCGAATACCCTATAAGCGAGATCCAATGCCACATTAGAAACTAGGTTTGAGCCACGTAGAAACAACATCATCCATCATGTATAGTACAAAAATCCACCCACACATCCACATCATTTTCCATCTGAGTAGCCAAGACAGTATGACAATAGCCATGTCACCCTATGTACTGATATATGGTATTCCACGTAGAGTCTGTGCCACATCATATCAGATACACTATCAGGAAAATAGTTGTGAAAGTGAAGTGTTGAACTATCCTGTGAGTTGATGGGTTGATCACTCAATGGTGATGCCATGTGAGCTCCATGATAGATGCCTCGTTAGAACCACGTAAGAAATCATGAACAATGCCACATTTCAAGTGCCAAGTTAGCATGGTACACGAAAAAGAGGTGGAGGTTGTGATGATGTTAACATGAGGCCAATGGCCACATCATAGCCACGTCAATGCCACATCATCAAACACACATGAAAGTGTTCCACGTAAAGGACCCATCAGAAAAAAGGTTTTCAATGATCGATGTCAAATAAATTATCATGTGTCATGCCACATCGGTTCCATGTAGCACTCTAGTTAGTCCACATGTCATGAAGAGATTGGACCATGAATGTTACATAGTACACCAACATATCAGATACCGAAAAATTAGAAGTTTAAAGGTGTATTTTTGAAGAAAATGGGGGGAATATGGTTAGGTGATCCCAGTTTCCAGTGGCCCAACATACCAGATTGGAAAAATATTGAGAGTGTAGAGTTTGAGGATCCAGTAGCATGATGGCTCGGTAAGTCTAGTGGCCAGAACCCAAATGAAAAGATTTTGTCTTGGATCAGGTTGGAAAAGTGTAGTGTTATAGTATTGAATGCCCAATGGCTGAGAGCCTGGTGGGTCGACTGCCAGGTAGCATACCAGATCGGGGCTAACAGACTGAGGATCCATATTTAAGGCCTAAGAGATGATAGTCTGAGGGACTGGGTTAATGATAGACCGGTGCCTAGTGCCCCAATGGTTCTGACATCCGGAGAATGAGGAACTAGATCAACTATGGATATTTAGTCGACAATGGATCCAACAGTGGTTGTGTGTTTGAAGTCTTGGCATGTGTTTGGAAGACCAGAAAACAAGATCGATGGTTACGATTTAACCCACAGTTAATCCAATTGTTTTTGTGCCACAAATCATGAAGTGTATTTTGATGGGAAAATAAAATATCAATGGTCACAATTTAATTCAAGGTTGATCTGATGGTAACTATGCATTAATTCCCACACAGACTCATAGAGGGAACAACGAATAGATCACAAGAGAAGAAGAAGGGGTTGATGTTGGATTTGAATGAGTTTTTAGACTTGAGTTTGTGGATATCTGAAGTCAATCCGTCGAGCATGATATGTATTTGTGGATAATCCATTAGTGTATGGGCTCATACATATAAGGATGCCATAATTGTTGTGTGTGTGTGTGTGTGTGTGCGTGCACGTAAGTGAAAGGGTGATATATGTGATTCTGAAGCTCTTGGGTGCGAGAGAAAGAATGTGAAGAAGTGGGAGAACTTGCAGAAGGTGATGGATATCAAAGGGATTTGATTTTGTAGAACCAAAAGAGAAACAATAAAAGGAGCACAGGTGAATATGGAGGAGCTTTAAGACTCACAGCTTTGACAGCAAGATAAATCAGTAGCTCATTTATTTTAGGGTGGCGGGGTGGTGTAGGGGAGAGGATTGGTGTCCTCATATTCTTAAACAAGTTGGTTCTTACAACCTCATTGTTGATTTGGTGCTCAATCAATGGGATTGGTGTCCCTTGCAAGTTGGTTCCTACAATCAATGTGTAGTAGGTTGTTGCCTACAAAATTTATAAAGAAAATTTTGTGGTTTTCCCCCATTTGGGTTTCCACGTTAAATCTCTGCATATTGTACACTTGTGTTAATTGATATGGATGATTCTATGCATTGTTTATAATCAATTATGTGATGGATACTTAAAGTGTTAAATGAGAAGATTGTTTAAACTATCCAATATTGATTCACCCCCCCTCAGTATCGTTGAACAGTCCAACATGGCTAACGACTCTCTAGATTTTTATTTATGTGAGCACTACGTATATGGGAAGTAGAATCAGGTAAGATTAACCTTTAGTGCAATAAAGGTAGAATAAATTTTATAGTCGGTGCACAATGATTTGTTTGGACCTTCGTCGGTTCCATCACTAGGAAAATCTATGTACTGTGTCTCATTTATAGATGAATTCTCAAGGAATACATGAATACATTTTCTCAGGAATAAATCTAAATTATTTGATAGGTTTAAAGAGTTAAAGTCTCTTGTGGAGAATCAAACAGAGAAAATAATTAAGGTGATAAGGATAGATAATGGTGGAGAGTTTTGTGGAAAAAAAATCAAATAACTATATAACAAGTGTGTGGTAGAAATGAAGAAGACTACTCCATATAGACCTCATCAAAATGGAGTTGTAGAAAGGATGAACATGATGCAGATGGGAAAACAAATGTGCATGATCAATGGTGTTGGGTTAGGACAATAATTTTGGGTAGAGGTAGTGGGTACTACATATTACATGGTCAATCAATCACCCTCAACAACACTGGATGACAAGACACTTCATGAGGTATGAAATGGTAACAAACCCTATGACACATATTAGGGTATTTGGTTGTGATTCCTATGTCCACGTTCCAAAGGAAAACAAGAGTATGCTAGATAAAAAGGCTGAAAAGTGTATCTTTATTGGGTATAACGATGGTATGAAAGGTTATAAGATTTGGAACCCATAAACTAAGAAGGTAGTGTATAGACAAGATGTGGCATTTAAAGAAAATGAATATGTTGTCAAACAAGAAGTCCTACCAATGAAGGAAGAACCAGAGAAAATAGAGTTTGAGTTGAAGGAAATTGAATCAGACTCTAGAAAAGAACGAGAATAAGAAGAACATCCTCATACTCCAGTATTGAGGAAATCAGTTCAGGAAAGAAGGCAATCAAAAATATATACTCCACCTGATTTTTGTTAAAATTTCACTTTGTTTATTACTGATAATGATCCTAGAACTATTAGGGAGGAAGTGTATTCATAGGATGGACAACTCTAGAAAAAGGCCATGGTTGAAGAAATGGTAGCCTTAGAGAATAATGAAGCTTGGGATCTAGTGGAGTTTCCAAATGGAAGAAATCTCATTGGTAGAAAATGTGTGTTTAAAAAGAAGTTGAATGCATAAGAAAAAGTGGAGAAATACAAAGCTTGGTTAGTAGAAAAACGATATTCCAAGGTAGAGGGAACTGACTTTGATGAAATGTTTTCTCGTATTTCCAAGTTAAATTTTATTAGATTTCTTTTATCTATTATTGTTGTATTTTATTTTTAAGTAGAACAAATGGATGTGAAGACAACATTCCTACATGGGGATCTGGAAGAATAAATCTACATGTAGTACCTAGAAGGATTTGTAGTGAAGGGAAAGAAAGAGCTAGTATGTAGGATGAAAAAGTCCCTGTATGGGTTAAAACAATCACTAAGGACGTGGTATAAAAAAATTGATACTTATATGTTGGGACTTTGCTTTACAAGGAGCAACGCAAATCACTGTGGGTATTTCAAATTAATTGGTGATCATATTATTTATTTGGTCTTGTATGTGGATGATATGTTTCTAATAAGAAACGACAAGAAGATTATCCAGGATGTAAAAACCCAGTTGTCCTTTAAATTTGACATGAAGGATCTTGGTGTTGCAAATTTAATTTTGGGCATGGAAATTAAAAGAGATTGGACAAATAAGAAACTCTGGTTAAATCAAAGGAAATATGTTGAGACAATATTGCAGAGGCTTAATATGAAGGAATGTAAACCGATAAAGGTTCCCATTCTTGTAGGTGTAAATTTATCTATGGATCAATGTCCCAACACACATGAAGAGGAAGAGGACATGTCTCATGTTCCATATGCTAGTGTATTTGGTAGTTTGATGTATGCAATCATCTGTACTAGACCATACATTGCACATGTAGTGGGAGTTTTGAGTAGGTATATGTTAAAACCAGAAAAGGAGCATTGAACATCAATAAAGAGA
>SNQJ01S0068148.1:123891-137276 GCA_010110895.2 Picea sitchensis | reverse complement strand
CCCAATTGAGGGAGAATTTGTTACCTAAACTCCCCAGTGGAGTCGCCAGTCTGTTCGCGTTCGAATCGTCACCGGGTGAGCAAAAATAGGAACGATGGCATGCCCTATTGGGCTTGGCAGGGCAGAACAGGATGCTGTGGAACAAAAGGGTTAACAGAAAAAAAAACTAAATACAATCTAACTATCAACTGAAAGCAAATAACACTGCGAAAATAAACAAAAACATAAAACATCAGACACACGGGTCATCAATGGTCTCAGGCTTGGTATTATTAATGAAACTAGAGCACACGCTGAAGATAGAGACAGGGGTTCCCTCTCCCTCCAGCGGAAGGTCCTTCGGGGCCCTCAACACAATGCTTTCCTTACAAAATGAATAGAACTTAACTGAGTGGTGAAAGAACTCTGGGTTAGGCCGCTGATGGATTGTTTGTCAAAGACTGAGCTCTGAATCATCTGGACAGTGTAACGATGCTTCGAATTCTCTATTGAAACAATGAGTCCTCACAGCCTTTTATAGCAGTTTCAAGGGCGGTTCTGTAACCTTCTCCAGGTGTGAATAGGGGCGCATTAGGGTTCACTTAGGTCATTTAATCCATCGTTTTTGCAGAGCCGACTCTAATTTGAGGGTCAAATCACCTTGGGGGCCGGTATGTAGGCATTCGAGAGGCTGACCTATGCAATTAATGCGCCGTATTAGCAGATGCGCGACTTTTTGTGTGGACAGTCGCGCGTCGGGCGCGCATGCGCGCAAAACACGTTTTTGTCCCGCGCATGTGCGCGCATCAAGCTGATGTAAAGCACCTTTCAATTTTTGGTTACTTTGTATAGTTTTTTTCCCTTCTGGAGTGCTGTGAGATTAATTTAGTGCCATGAGTGACTTCATTGTTGTTTTGATGATGCTGAGTTCTTGTCTCCATGTGCAGACGAAATTTCAGTGATAACACTCCCTGTGGTAGTGGGTTTGGCATCCATGTTGCCATATATTGTGTGAATGTTGGGCATTCATTCTTATGGTTTCCTTCCATCCCGCAGGTAGTGCACCAAACAACTTCTCATTTGTACTTGTTCTTATTTTGGTTTAGCTAAAATATTAAGTTCTTCAGGTCCTCCTTCAGTTTTTCGATAGTTGGGTCTATCTGCTGGTATTGATTCTCTTCCAATTACAAGGCTTCCTGCAGATCCTCTGGCTGCGTCTGAAACTTCGGTTGTCATAATGGATATTTTAAGTGTGGGAGTAGTGAGTTGACAAACAGGTGTCGATTCTACATATCGGTCATAAGGTATTTTAACTTTCCTTTTAATCACTTGAATCTTTGATCAATCTCCCATACCGATTCTCCTGGTTTCTGTCTTATTTCAATCATCTCATTCATGTATTGATCCTTTGAGTTCAGCTTTTGGAACTCATTTATCAATATTTTATTAATGTCGTCCAGTGTCCTTGTCGTTTCAGGAACACTGTTCGTGTCTAGACTCATGAACCAGTCTAGTGCTCGATCTCTTAGCGTGATCGCTAGCTACACGAGTTTGGTGTCTTCATCAGTGATCTGTTTTGCTTCCCATATCTTTGCAAAAATGAAGAGATGCTTCTCAAGGTCTTCTACTACTTCTCCTTGAAACTCTGGTAATATGATAGTAGGATTGTGTCCTGCCATTCCAAATATTGAGTGACTCCCTCCTCCGTGCGGTGTAGATAATTGACTAAGGTTTCATGAACTGGCTTCTCCAGTTGTTTCTCCTTGTGTAGATGTACTTCCTATTGTCGGACTTCCTCTGAACTTTGGTTTTCTAAACGGTGGTGTTCTCTTTGGTGTATTGGTCGCACATGGTTTTATGGGTTCCACATTGACATTAATATAAAAGGGATGGTTGCCTTCTCCTCCTGTCCTTAGGCCTCTTGTTTTCCTCTCACACATGGCACCAGGATTTCCTCAATCTGCTCCACAGAATGTACATCCTCTACCTCTTCCTCATCGCTTTCCAAGAACTCCCTCTTGGCTCTTGGTATTCACCTTATATTGGTAGGATGCTCTGCTACGTGTCATTCCTGATGATGCCAAGATCCACCTAAGTTGGTCGTCATCCATCAAGATTGGGTCCAAGGGTTCCTCCTCTTTCTTCTCTTTATCTTGCCCTCCTTCCATTCCTCCTCTCTCTGTCAGTGCTTCCCCCCTTCCCCCATGCACGCAGGGAAGTCTAGTTATCTGATTCCATTGTCATTACACCTTTTTTATATAGAAATATCTTGATAGAAGTATACACTGATCGAATGTACCTTCCTCTAGGTCCTCATAGGAAATCTTGCTCAGATGCGTTGTATGACTTTGTTGTGTCTATCGCAAATTCTGTGATAAAGCCTGCTACAATATTGTCAAGCCAAAAGTCGACTGCACGGGTGAATTTCTTGTTCACCTACTGCAGCTATTGGATCTGTACTGGAGTCCAATATAGTTGTCAAATCTGGTTTGTTGTGTGGTTATCCTTTAACCTTAATATCCACTCCTGTAGTAGATTCGGAAAATCACAGAAAAAGACTTCATGTAAATCCGTAAATACGTATTTATCGAGGTATTTATGCGGTGTGATCCTGGGGTTTCTATTATCTTTCTATGCAAACTCTAGCTCTTTAGTTCTCGACCAGCCCTCGATTTCCTCTCTCGTGGGGTTCCAAGGTCTCAACATTCCCTTCTAATGGCTCATTTACCTTCTGTTTCTCTCCTTCGGTTCTTAGTCGTTCTATCTCATCTACTCAGTCCTCTCAGGTTCCTCTTAACACGGCAACGAAACCATTTGTTGGTTTACTATTTTCCTTCTCAGGTTGTCTGATTTATTGACCCAGGGTTCATGTCATTTGGGGTTCCAACAAAGCCTCTAAAACTATCGGCCCTCCTGGTAATCCAGAAGGAAACACAACACCCAGAAGGTACTGCGTAGTCTCACTCGAGATAGATTTAAATGGGTGACTGTAAGACTCAGGTGTTTACAGCCTAGTACAGAGTAGGGGATAGGGGTTTCTTGATTAAAGCTAGTTACCATGAGTTGTAAGGTAAACTACTTATCCCTTGAAGTCGCATACATATATTTCATAGTTTAATTCCAACAGAGTATAAACAGATTCATAACAATGTGCTAACTTATTCATCAAGCTTAACCATTAATTGTTGAAAGAAATAAGAGACATGCATATATTCAACATATTACACGAGTATTACTGTGGTTCACCCCCTCCTCGGCTACGTCCACAAATATTTGGCTCTTGGCTCTTTTATTATGGCAGTTTCACATTCCTGGCACCACACACTTACAATTCTCCATAAAATTGGGTAAGATCTATGTGAGGCAAACTAGATCGCAACAGGCTCTACAGCCTGCGGTCTAATCCACAAATCTACCTTCCCTCATATCTGCTTTTCTCAATAGCTTACAAAATCGGCTCATACAGCTAAAAACATTACATATCGCCTATGCCCCTGCGTGGTTATAGTCTCCAAAACTTAACTAACAATGTACTAACAACAAATAACCCTTTACTACATGATACTTCCCAACCCTCTATAATACTTTCGTATCTAAATTTATACATTTCAGTCTCTTTATCCTTTTACAGAATATTACCAAAACCCTAACCCTTCTTACATTAGGTATTTCTCCCATGTGCGTGTTGTTCTTCTTCCAGCTGTCACTTTCCTTTGTGCACGCTTTCTTTCATGCATGCATTTTCTTCTTTTGCCAGTTGTTCCTTCAGTTTTCTACACACTTTCTTTCCCACGATCGTTCTTCTTTCCCCTTCGGCCTGGTGCTAACAGGGGGATCTACTTCATTTCATTATCAATAGCGGTAGTCAGAAGAACCTGATTTCAGCAGAGGTCGTCAAGCGACTAGACCTGCCAACGACACCGCACCTGCATCCCTACACCATCGGATAGCTTTTCTAAGGAAGAGATCTTTGTGTCAGCCAACAATAGTGTCTTCCCTACGACATCAATCCTTTCAAATATGAGGTACTATGTGATATTTCTCCCCTTGAGGTTTGTGATGTTCTTTTAGGACAACCATATTTATGGAAGTGTCATGTTGTGTATGAGTCTAGACCTCACAATGTTATTATTACTTTGGGTAGACAATTGTACAGGATCCAAGAGGTAGCGCCGCCTACTTCTATTTCTTTAATGTCTGCTAATAAATGGAATAAGGTCATTTCACAGACCGATAAGTTTGTCTTCTTTGTGGTCTATGATCACAGTAAGCAGAAGGTCGTTGCCATATTCTTGGCCTCTACACAAAGCCTCTCTTTGTAGCAGAAGCAAGTGGACGAGATTGTGGAATAATACAAAGACATCTTCTCCTCACATATAGGGGTACCGACACACTGCCAAATCAAGCATCCAATTGATTTGACCCCTGAAACACCTCTACCTAATGGACCAGTCTATCGACGCTCGCTGATGGAAAATGACAAAATCAAGCATCAGATCTGAGAGCTTCTTCAAAAGGGTCACATCATACCCAACTCCTCCCCTTGTGGAAGCCCAGTTGTACTGGTGCAGAAGAAGGATGGGACTTGGCGACTCTGCATTGATTATAGAGCCTTAAAAAAAATCATAGTCACGAACCGCTACCCCATTCCCACGATTAATGACCTTCTTGACCAAATAAAGGGGGAAATATTCTTCAACATGATTGACCTAAAGTCTGGATACCACCAGGTTCCCATCGAACCAACTGATGTATGGAAGACAACCTTCAAGTCTAAAGAAGGTCTCTATGAATGGCTAGCCATGCCCTTTGGCTTAACAAATGCACCAACCACTTTCATGAGGTTGATGGATGATGTATTGGGACCCTTCACCAAATCCTTTGTGGTAGTATATTTGGATGAGATCCTCATCTTCAGCATAATTTGGGAAGAGCACATGCGACATATTCAGTGAGTTCTAAGCACTCTGCGGCAACAAAAGATTTATGCCAACTTGGAAAAATGTTCTTTTGGCATGAACATGGTTCAATACTTGGGATACATTTTTGATGAGCATGGGGTACATGTTGATCCAACTAAGATCCAAGTCATCTTTGACTGGCCAAACCCGACCACACTAACTGAGCTTCAGAGATTCTTGGGAATATCCAAGTTCTACCAATGGTTCATGTTGGGATTCTCCCATATTGCATGGGTCCTCAACCAAGTGACCAAGGGCGGTGGTAGGGATAATTTCGTGTCGGGGAAGGAGCAAAAATGAGCATTCAATGATCTAAGGCATCACTTGTTCTCAGCTCCAGTACTCTCCTTGCTTGATCTGCAACAACCATTCGAGATTGAGACTGATTAATATGACTATGTTGTGGGCGCAGTTCTCACTCAACACGTGCATCCGATGACATACCATAGTGAGACACTCTCCGATACGGTTCGGAAATAATCCACCTATGATAAGGAAATGTATTCCATTGTACAAGAATGGCGTCAATGGAAACACTACATTATGGGGAAAGAGACGATCATACAGATTGATCACAAGCCTCTATAGTTCATACAGACACAAGGAAAATTGCAGAATGACCACCATCAGAAGTATTCCACCTACCTGCAGTTGTTCCATCTCAACATCAAGTATAAGACATGTATCTCCAATCGTGTCATTGATTTCCTCAGTCGAACTCCTATGGTTGCACTCACCATTGTGCTCCATTCCTATGGACATGAAGCATCTGAGTGGCCCCAACTTTATCAGCAAGATCCAGACTTCACCACCACCTATCAGCTCTTGGGTACAGGTGCAACTGTCACTGATTTTCACATTCAAGATGAAATTTTGTGCCACTTGGTCCATCTCTGTGTTCCTACAAGCGAGAGTGCAAAGTTGATTTGGGAATCCCACTACAGTCGGGTGAAAGGACATTTTGGCATAGAGAAAACTGTGGTTGTTCTTTAGAAACATTTTTATTAGCCAAAACTTTGACAGGATGTCAGCAAGTATATCATATCTTGCACTGCCTATGCCATCTCCAAGCCAGCCATCAAGAAGCAAGGCTTATACACCCATCTTCCTACTCCCGAGAAGCTGTGGGAATCGATCTCAATGGATTACATGTCTAGTTTGTTGTCCACCAAGAAAGGAAATGACTATGTGTCCGTGGTCGTTGATCTCTTTTCGAATATGGCCATCCTCACCACCTTTAAGAAGAATGTCACAGCGTCATATACTTTTGTAACACCCCAGGTTTTGAACCCCTATTTTAAATAATGTATTGTTACAATGCTGAGAGGCCAGGGTGCCCAAACAATTATTAAAAGTCCAGTGTGCCCAAGAAATGTAATGTTTTCTATCGTTATGAATAATAAATACATGGTTGGCTTCTAGATGAACAAGGACTAGAGTTATAGGGGGCTATGATTCCACAAGAGAGGGGGCTTGAGGGGCTAAGTGTTTATTCATATGTTAATTACTCTTTTTCCCTAAGGGAGGGGATCAATTATGTGAGCTTATTGGGGAAGGCCAGGAGATTCTTGATTCCCCATGAAGTTACTTAAACCTGCCNTGTTGATTGCTTGTACGTTCATTCATTTCCCTCACACACTTTCATTCACCCACTTACCCATTCATTGAGCCATCCTCATCCGCGTCTTGGCTTTGGAAAGGGAGTCAATATGTTGAATATTAGCCATGGGATAGTTTGTTGTAGTGGTCGTTGGTGTGATCCAGCCATGATTTGAGGCCTGCATGTCTGAGATGTGTTGGCCTGTGTCCAATGTTGCTCACAGTTGCAAGTTCTGAGAGTTCCAGCATTGAGATTCTGGACCAGTTGCGTTGGGGGCCAAATAAGGAGAAGGACCACCCGAGGGACTGCATGGAAGAGAAGGGTGGAAGTTCATTCTCTTGGGTGGTGCAAGCTAGGTAGAAGATAACTGGGTACTTGGATTGTTGTGAGAGCTGGGAAGCCTATGAGAGCTTGGGTGCTGACTGGTTTGGGAAGCCAAGTAACACTATGGAATTTTCCTTGTGGATTCATAGCCCTAGCTTAGGGGTGATGGTGTTGTTGAGATTTGGAACAGTAGTGTCTATGGTTGGGTGGAACGTCCTTGGTCTGCAGCCAGTTGGTTTCATCTTTCATAAAGCTAAGTTCTCTTTATTATGGTATCATTTGCATGTATTTCCGCTGTATATTTAATTATTGTTTAATTGAATCTTTAGACTATGCATGTTTATTGACTATTGTTGTGCATGTCATTAAAGTATTTCCTTTTATGCATCCTTGAATTTTAAAAAAGTATCGATAAGAGAAAGAAGTCCAAGGGAAGGCTTGAATGTAGCGTACCCCGGCCTGTGGGTGGTTGGGTATGTTACAATTTGGTATCAGAGCTTCTGGTTGAAACACCGGGCTGGTATGGGTCGGGTCTATTGGTCAGAGTCTCGGGGTCGAGATCAAATTCTGACCGTGAAGTTGAAAATCTTAGGAGGAATGGAATTGCAGAATATACGTAGGAGTTAGATCGTCAGAGATCCATCGTAATGGGTTCGAAGGATCGTGATCTTCCCCCTTCGAATTCAAGAGCGCTTGCCATTGTAGGATCAGGAGAGATAAGGGATCGTTGGATTAGAGGATAGGTGAACAGGGGTCATTCGATGAAAAGGAAGCAAGGGTTAAGGTCCCAACCGTTGGATCCCATTGGAGAGAGAAATCAACGGACATGAGGCATTGCAAAGAACTAAGTTGCACGGGAGATAATTTCCCAAGGAGGTCCCGCAATCCAAACCACAGTTTCACCAAGGGGTTATGTGTTAGCATCAGGAAAATTGTGGGGTGAAAATCAAGTTACTCCAAACCACCGATGCATGCCCCCACAAATTAAAAGGCATGTAGTGATGTGCCTTTCTAGTGCTCAAGCAATGAACCTCCGAAGAGTAGAAGTAGTCGGGGACTGTCGATCTGTAGGAGGACACGCGTCAACTGATCGTGTGCTCCGGGTGAAAGAACTCTGGGAAAAGGTGAGCAAGGAGAAGTTGAGAATTGAGATTTACGGACCTCGGAGATCCAAAGAGAATTGCAGTCGTCTGATCTAGGAGGACACGCAACATAAATCTGTGCACTTCGGGGAAAAATGAAGTTTGAGGGTTGAGATTTCTAAAACCCGAAGATCTAAAAGGATATCAACCATTGATATGCCGAGAACCATGCATCACCAGATCCAAGGCTTCAGATAAAATACAGTGGGGCCATATATGTTTTGAAGTTTGAGATTTCTGAAGTCTGAAGACCCGAAGTAAGCCTCAATCGTCAAATTAAGGAGGACACATGGTGCAGATCCGTGGACTCCGGGTGAAGACCATAAGTGAATCTTAGCCATCCAATCCAGGAGGACACATGGCGATAGATTGGCCAGTTCAGGAATGTGGAGTTCAGGAGAATTATAAGTCTACCAGTATGGAAACTCCCGAAGTCCTGAAGCTCAAAGAGCCGAAGTGATGGGGCACGATGACATCACCTAGAGGTGATGTGTATCCTGGAATTTCCGAAGTGTCATGGATTGCAGACGTCACTTGGGATGACGTGGACACATGGGGTGTGTTCCACGTGTCATTAAGTTTTGAGCATATGGAGTATTGAAATGTCAGTTAGAACGTGACACATGTCACCCACCCGATTGGGCCACGTGTCTGATTCTAGTATTTTGCCACGTGGCGACAGATAATATAGTCTAGAGATGGGTCACTCTAGTGGGGAAGGATTTGACACATTGCATTGGGTCAAAAACTCCCGAAGTCCGTAGTACATATCGACCGTTGATTCCAGAAGACACGTCGAAGGATCATCGACTTTGGGTAAAAGCACTCCGAGAGAATGTGTAGGAGGAAAGTTTGAACCTTCAGAAGCTCGAAGAGCTTAAGCGATTCACATTCATTGATCTATGGGAGGACACCCATCGATAGATCATGAAATCCAGGTAAAAGTGTTCCGGGTGGAGGCAAGTGAGGAAAGTTGAGACCCCCGAAGCATGGAGTCCCGAAGTGGATCTCGATCATTGATCGTGAAAGAGAACAAGGACTATTAATCCGGTCCTGGCTGAAAGTTTTGAAGTCTTGAAGCTATGGACAAGTGATTTTCATCTAAGTGCAGGGTCATGGCTATGGTCATATGCAGATTAAGAGCTGATGGAAGGAGGGCTAAGGACTGAATTGGTGGTCTTCGAGACAGAAAAGTTCTAAGGAAGGATTTAGTCGTTTTTTCTAGTCGTGGTCACTTGGGAAGGTGGTTTGAAGGAAGCGCCTGCGCATGATGAAATTCTGTGTCAGCCAAGGATAAAAGGACATTGTTATTTTCGGAGAATGGGGATACAATCTCCATGAACAAAAAAAAAGAAAGAGACTTGTAGCATGGTTTGGAAATTTTGTTTATCATATGCATAATTCTAACAAAATGGTCGCTTGCACATTTTGCAGAACTAAGGGGTTTAAGCACATCAACTCAGGATGTGTATTGAGGAAATGGAAGAAGGTACGAGAGCCTCCAGTCATGATAAGGATGCCGAAGGCCAGAATACCAGAGTTGGTAATGCAAAGACAGAGTCCAATGGACACAAGGGAAACGGAGAACAGGAAACGTTAATAGAAACGGTAAGAACCCTGAAGATGGAAGTGCAGAGCTACAAATCATACAATGAGAGATTGATGAGAGAGAAAAGTCAGATAAATGCTCGAGTGTTGCATAGCTTAAATCAGTTGCAGAGAAAAACGAAGAAGGGATCAAACTCAAGACAAGAAGAAGAAGGCATGTGCCATGAAAGAATGGATGATCATGGAAGAGCTAGTTATTCCATAAGTGCTAGCAGATCTCATGGACACCACTCACCTCCTTACTCAGAAATAAAGTTTTATGCATTGGATTTTCCCGTAAGTAGTCCATAGGTGTCTCATATCAGACACCAAATAAGGGAAAAAGAGGTAGATAGTTTGCAAGAAGAGCTGAGGAAGCTCAAGTCACCTTCCTTTGAGGGTGAAAGATAAAGGGAAGATGATGTCGAAGCATGGTTTCTTGGGATCATGATATATTTCCAGTTGCATAACTATTCATCAAATCTGGAAGCCAGGATTGCCACCTACCATTTATACGGGAAAGTTGCAATGTGGTGGGACCAACTGAAGAAAGTGGAGCACATTAATGAGAGCAGTATCACTTGGAAGCAGTTCAAGAAGTACTTCCAGAAGGAGTACCTCTAAGTGGACTATCAGCCTTTTATAAGGAAAATATCAAGTATGATGAGCCCAAGACCTTGACTGAAGCCATCAGGAAGGCTAAATACATGTATGAGAAAGGCCAGGGAAGAGAATCTCGGCAGAAATCTTGGGGAGCACCAATACTTTTTGTCAAAAAGAATGATGGAACCTTGAGGTTGTGTATTGACTTTAGACAACTAAACAAGTACACTATAAAGAACAAGTATCCTCTACCCCGAATTGAAGACCTTTTTGATAAGCTAAGAGGAGCAAAGATATTCTCAAAGATTGACATGAGGGCATGATACCATAAGGTAAGAATCAAGGAAGAAGACATTCATAAGACAACCTTTAGGACCATGTATGGGCATTATGAATTTGTAGTGGTTCCATTTGGACTGACCAATGCACCAACTGTCTTAATGTGCTTAATGAATGACATATTCAAAAATTATTTGGATAAGTTTGTCATAGTATTCCTGGATGACATACTTCTCTATTTTAAGTCTGGAGAGGAGCATGAACATCACTTAAGACTGGTATTGCAAGTACTGAGAGAAAATTTGTTGTATGCCAAGTTGAGTAAGTGTTATTTTTATCAAAAGCAGATCCATTACTTGGGACACAATATTTGAGAGCAAGGAATAGAAGTATATCCAGAGAAGATAGAAGCCATTAGAGGATGACCAACACCTAGAAACGTGTTAGATGTTAGATCTTTTGTGGGATTAGCTGGCTACTACAGAAGGTTCATAATAGGGTTCTCTAAGATTGCTCATCCCATCACTTCTTTGCAAAAGAAGAGAACTAAATTTGAATGGACACTCAAGTGTGAAAAGAATTGTAATCTGTTGAAGGAATTACTTACTAGTGCACCAGTGTTAAAGATTGTTGACCCAAATGAAAGTTTTGTGGTATGTACAGATGCATGTAAGGAAGGACTTGGGGGAGTCCTCACACAAAATGGACATGTCATTGGATATGAGTCCAGAAAGATTAAGGAACATGAGAGGAACTATGCCACGCATAAATTGGAACTTGTTTCCATTGTTCACGTCTTGAGGATGTGGAGGCATTATCTCATGGGGAAGAAATGTGAATTAAGGACAGACCACATTCGCCTGGAGTATATTTTTGAACAACCGACCTTGAATGCCGGGAAAATAAGATGGCTGGAATTTTTAAGTGAATATGATTTCGATATCAAGCATATCAAGGGAAAGAAGAATAAATTTACCGATTCACTTAGTAGAAGAGTGCATACCATGCATGATACTACTGTCAGTATGCATCAGTCAGACTTGAACATTAGAATTTTAGATGGTCTTGTTACAGAACAACATTACCTACAGGGAAAGGAAATATTACAGGAAGGAGATGTACAACAAAAAATAAAGGAGTATGAGATAAAGGAAGACAGATTACTCATGCATAAAAATAGAATCTATGTTCCTAGTTCTGGAGAACTAGGGAACTTGGTACTAAAGGAAATGTATGATGTTCCTTATGCTGGACATCGTGGTTACCATAAAACAATTACAGCAGTAAGAAGCCAGTTCTTTTGGCCGAGAATGAAGAAGGATGTTGCTCATTACATCACTTGATGTATGGAATGTCAGAAGGTGAAGGTTGAGCATAGGCACCCAATGGGTTTGTTGCAGCCATTGCCAATCCCAGAGAAGAAATGGGATGTGATCACCATGGATTTCATCACTAGATTACCCAGAATAAATAAGAAACATGATTCAATCATGGTGGTGGTTGAAAAATTAACAAATTCTGCTCATTTTGTGCCTATGAAGACAACGCATACAATGGCTAATATTGCAAAAATTTTCATGAAGGAAATTGCTAGGTTGCATGGGATACCTAGGAAAATCGTCTCAGACAGAGATACAAAGTTTACCTCCTATTTCTGGAGGGAATTGTTTAAATGATTTGGCACAAATCTAAACTTTAGCACAACATATCATCCCCAGATAGATGGGAAAACAGACAGAGTCAATCGAATAATTGAATATATGCTGAGAATGTATGTGATGGATAAGCCATCTAAGTGGGAAGATTACCTACACTTGGTTGAGTTTGCATATAATAATGGGTATCAAGCTTCATTAAGAATGAGCCCATTTGAAGCCTTGTATGGTAGGAAATGCAATACTCCAGTAAGCTGGGACAACCCAGTAGATAGAGTGGTACTTGCGCCAGAGTTCCTCAAGGACATGGAAGACCAGGTGGTTAAGATCAAGCAGAATTTAATGGCAGCTCAGTATAGACAAAACCTTTATGCAGAAAAGAACATGACAACTAGAGAATTTAAAGTAGGGGAGCATGTACTTTTGAAAGTGAAGCCCAAGAAAATATCTTTGAAATTGGGTAGTTGTACAAAGTTGACAGCCAGATTCTATGATCCATTTGAAATATTGGACAGAATAGGGCCAGTTGCATACATGCTTGCATTGCCTACTTCCATGAATGTGCATAATGTATTTCATGTATCTTTACTAAAGAAATATGTACATGACCCTAACCATGTTATTGATTGGCATTTGATTTAGGTAGAGACGGAGGGAGACTTTCAAGCTCAACTAGTGCGAGTATTGGACAGAAAGGTCAAAATTCTTCGGAATCGAGTTATAGAGCTGGTAAAAGTTCAGTGGACCTGCTATGTTCCTGAAGATGCTACTTGGGAGCATGAACATGTCATACGAGCAGAGTTCCCACAACTTTTTGAATAAATTTGAGAGTACAAGCGAGCAAATGTGGGCAATGACGTCTGAGCTTTGGCTTCCTTGGCCTCATGCAGGTCCAAAGTAATAGGATCTGTTGCAGGAACTGCTACAACAAAGTTGACATAGTTGTAAATTTTGTTCTCTTTGAGAACGACTGACAATCAGACCTTCCACTGAAAATAGTTGGAAATGCCATCCAACCGATCCTCGTATCTAATGCTTGCAGCCATATTCCTTGTCACAACTCAAGGAAAACAATCACAACCTTTTGCCCAAAAATCAAACTACCCACTGTCAGAGACAAAGATCTAATACCATGTAGATTTTTAATGACAAAAAAACAACAAATGAAATTTATGTCAAACACTTAGTAACCTAGAGATAAATTTCTTGCATAAACTTCATAAATGCATAAACCCACATTCAGAAATTTCCATAA
>SNQJ01S0068148.1:104602-115742 GCA_010110895.2 Picea sitchensis | reverse complement strand
TCAAGCTACAACCTGAGGGAAGCTCCAACTCCCCAATTCTATGGCTACAACCAGAAGGAGGCTACAACCTCCTATGTTCTCCGGCTACAACCGGAAGGTGGCTACAACCACTTGTCCTTGCCCCGTCCAACCGCCCTGAAATATAAGTGCCAAATGTAGAAACTGAATATGTCACTGAGAAACCTATCATTGTATACTCATCAACCATTATGATCTGATCACATATACTTCAAATGTAGAAACTGAATATGTCATTGTATACTCGTCAACCAATATGATCTGATCACTTATACCTCAAATGTAGAAACTGAATATGTCACTAAGAAACCTGTCACTGTATACTCATCAACCAATCTGATCTGATAACATATACCTCAAACACTATACCATAAGTATGTAACTCAAACCATGTGCTAGAACCTCAATGTTATACAACCTCTATCTGTACCAATAACTTCAACGACATACCTCAACCAAAATCCCACAAACATGAACCAATACTAAACTTCAGTAGATCTGCCTCAGAGCAACTCTACAACAAGCCATAAACTCTCAAGAGGGCATCCAACATATTTACAAGGAAAACCCTCAACTTGATTCATACATTCAACACTACACATATGAGAACCATACCTTTTTCTCTTCTTGTAGAATTCTATTGCCGCGATTTTGCTGCTGTGATTTTTTTGTCGCACTTTTTCTGCCATGGTTTTTCTGCTGCGGTTTTTCTGCCGCACTTTTCCTACCGCATTTTTCCTGTTGCACATTTCCTGCCACACTTTTTTTGCTGCAATTTTTATGCCTCACTATTTTTGCCGCACTTTTTCTGCCGCAATTTTCCTTCCGCACTTTTTCTACCACACTTTTCTCTATCAATAATACCTACCCAAATAACCTTTCACAAAAATAGATATTCAATGATATTCAAGTGTGATTTGAATAAGAGACCCTTGCCTCTTATTTACAGTTTTATGTAGATTCCTCAAGGGGTTACCTTCTAACCATCTTAACCCACTTTCCTTATTTTAGGGTTAACCCACTTATAACCACTTGTCCACTTAACTTAACCACTTTCCATAATTAGTGATTTATCCATTAACTTTATTATTTAAATAATTTATTTTTCATCCTATTTGAGTTATAGTACACTCATCACTTCACTTTATTATTTAAATAATTTCTTCTTTGCAAACACTTTGACTACTTTGACCTTTTGGGGCTTCTAGATGACTCAGGAGGGTTCTCCAACTTCACATGGCCATAACTCTCTAACCGTGAGGAGTTATGTGGCGTTCCACATACCATCAGAAATGGCATAACATGTACTATCCATCTAGGATAGTTTTACCTGCAAATATATCAAAACTAATACCATTATCCATCAAACAAACTTGGGTCCATTACCCAAACCTTTGTGCTACCAGAATTCGCTACCGGAATTTCTTCAAGGGTTGACATCAATGAAAACCAACCCAATTTATCAATATGTACTGGATGAGTTCTAGTGCGGGAATATATTGTTTGGACATAAATGCATAGGATTAAACCATCATCAACAAAACTATTGTATAATCCTCCTTTTAATCACTAAAAATATGGAAAATTATATATTAAACACATAGGCTGAATAACAGGAGATAATGGAGGTTTATGGTGTAATTAGGGATATATTATTGACTAAATGTTGGGAGAAGGTGTAATGATGAGTGTATTTGTATGGAAAAAAATAGGACAAAACCGGAGCCCAACACATCCCAAAAATTAACCAAAACTTATCTGAAACGCCTATCCAACACCCTTATATGGAGATGTATTTCTAGTTCTATATCTTTTACCACTCCTATAAAGGTAGTTAATCTTTTGTCAAAAGTTAAAATTGATGGCGAGGGTGAGACATCTTCATATGAACATATCTTTCAGTTCCTTTTGAATTATTTTTTCTCATAAATTACTCATGAAGGTGTTATTGTTAGGGATCTAACCTCCCTAACCCCTCATGTAGGTAGAATAATATAATTCCATGTAATAAAGGCCAATATTAATAAGGCCTGGCAATAAGGAAGAATAAGTCAAATGTAAGAAGACATAATAGAAGCTTCCCCTTCTAAAAGGATCTTCCTCTATATTGTTCTTTTGGATAGATAGATTTAGTATAAATAGAAGTAGATGGTATGATAAATCTTGTCTTGGATATTATTGTAATAGAGCTCTGATCTACTGGAGGTTTCCCCCTCAAAGAAGAAAGTGAACATTGATATCAATAATCAAAGTGCTCTTTCTGGTGTTATTATGGTATTGTTCTGGTTATAACATTGTTTCTCTTCCATTTCTAGCTATTTATTTATGTTCTACATACTATTTTATACATGGAATACTACAATTATATGCAGGTTGCTCACTTTTACTTTTGAAGGTCGAGTTAAAAGCTGGTGTGAAACTTTTCTAGCCTCCTTTTTTCACACATGAGAACAATTTTTGCATGAATTTTTGCATGCTTTTGAGAATTATGATTATGATGAGTTGCATAAAGATATGCTAGAGCTTAGGAAAGAAAAAGATGAATCTTTAGAAGAATTTTCTTAAGGTTTATGCATCTTTTAATTATATTTCATTTTTATGATATGCTCCCGGTCGGTGAATGGTTTCAATATCTAATTTCTCTTTCTAATGAACAAGATCATCTAGTGAGTGAAGAATCAGATTCATGCCTTGATGTTAGTTTACATGCTGATTTTGATTCACCTAAAGATGTTGAGGATACTAATGATTTGGTTGAACAACGTATGTTTGTATATGTCTTCACTTTGTGGGATATATATTAGAGAGAACATGTTATTTCAAAATAATTATGTGCATCCTCCTACCATTCCATTCCCTTGGTCTTTCCTAGTGATGAAAAAGAAACCTCTTGTGTATTAAACTTGAGCTCATATATTTTTATTTTTTTGACACAAAGGAAGGAGTTTTTGTTGATAATGAGACACTTCGGGTTAAGATGATGATTATTTCAGATTCTCCCACTTTTTTTCTTTGCATACAAGGGGTTACCGGATTACATAATCAACAATCCAAGGTAGCAATACCCATTCTTTCTCTACACCAAGATAACTTCTTAGTGATTGAAAACTTTGACAATGGATCTGCAACATTCTTAAAAGTGTTCACCTTCATCAACAACACCTTCTTGTATTCAACCATGTCTCTGACAAAGTGATATTGAACATCAATACACTTTGTCTTTGAATGATAATCCAGGTTATTAGCCAAGAATATTGCACTATGACTATCACAATATATCCTTATATCTTTTTGTACCAACCCAATACCTGACACAATCTATGTAACCATACTTCTTCCTTTCTTGCATGAGTGGCTACCATGTATTCAACTTATGTAGTTGAGAGTACCACTACGGACTGTCCTTTGCTCATCCAACTAATTTCTCCTCCAAATAGGTTAAACACATACCCACTTGTATATATTCTATAGTCTAGATATCTATCCTGGTCTACATTAACAAACCCATGTATGTCCATCGCTCTTTCCAATCCTAGTCTTCCTTGGTATCACAATCCATAACTATTAGTGTCACACAAATACCTGAAAACTCTCTTTATTGATGTTCAATGCTCCTTTTCTGGTTTTAACATATACCTACTCAAAACTCCTACTACATGTGCAATGTATGGTCTAGTACAAATGATTGCATACATCAAACTTCCAAATACACTAGCATATGGAACATGAGACATGTCCTCTTCCTCTTCATGTGTGTTGGGACATTGATCCATAGATAAATTTACACCTACAGGAATGGGAACCTTGATTGGTTTACATTCTTTCATATTAAGCCTCTGCAATATTGTCTCAACATATTTCCTTTGATTTAACCAGAGTTTCTTGTTTGTCCAATCTCTTTTAATTTCCATGCCCAGAATTAAATTTGCAACACCAAGATCCTTCATGTCAAATTTAGAGGACAACTGGGTTTTTACATCCTGGATAATCTTCTTGTCTTTTCCTATTAGAAACATATCATTCACATACAAGACCAAATAAATAAGATGATCACCACTTAATTTGAAATACACACAGTGATTTGCGTTGCTCCTTGTAAAGCCAAGTCCCAACATATAAGTATCAAATTTTTTATACCACGTCCTTAGTGATTGTTTTAACCCATACAGGGACTTTTTCAGCCTACATACTAGCTCTTTCTTTCCCTTCACTACAACTCCTTCTAGGTTCTACATGTAGATTTCTTCTTCCAGATCCCCATGTAGGAATGCTATCTTCACATCCATTTGTTCTACTTAAAAATAAAATACAACAATAACAGATAAAAGAAATCTAATAGAATTTAACTTGGAAATAGAAGAAAACATTTCACCAAAGTCAGTGCCCTCTGCCTTGGAATATCGTTTTTCTACTAACCGAGCTTTGTATTTCTCCACTTTTCCTTATGTAGTCAACTTCTTTTTAAACACCCATTTTCTACCAATGAGATTTCTTCCATTTGGAAACTCCACTAGATCCCAAGCCTCATTATTCTCTAAGGCTACCATTTCTTCAACCATGGCCTTTTTACAGATTTTTCCATCCTCTGAATACACTTCCTCCCTAATAGTTCTAGGATCATTATCAGTAATAAACCAAGTGAAATTTTAACAAAAATCAGGCAGAGTATATATTTTTGATTGCCTTCTTTCCTGAACTGATTTCCTCAATACTGGAGTATGATGATCTTCTTCTTATTCTCGTTCTTCTGTAGAGTCTGATTCAATTTCCTTCAACTCAAACTCTATTTTCTCTAGTTCTTCCTTCATTGGTAGGACTTCTTGTTTGACAACATAATTGTTTTCTTTAAATGCCACATATTGGCTATACACTACCTTCTTAGTTTCTGGGTTCCAAAGCTTATAACCTTTCATACCATCTTTATACCCAATAAAGATACACTTTTTAGCCTTTTTATCTAGCATACTCTTGTTTTCCTTTGGAATGTGGACATAGGAATCACAACCAAATACCCTTAGATGTGTCATAGGGTTTGTTACCATTTCATACCTCATGAAGAGTCTTGTCATCCAGTGTTGATGAGGGTGATTGATTGAACATGTAACATGTAGTACCCACTGCCTCTACCCAGAATTCTTGTCCTAACCCAACACCACTGATCATGCACCTTTTTTTTTCCCAACTGCATCATGTTCATCCTTTCTTCAACTCCATTTTGATGAGGTCTATATGGAGTAGTCTTCTTCATTTCTACCACACACTTGTTATATAATTTTTTGATTTTTTTCCCACAAAACTCTCCACCATTATCTATCCTTATCACCTTAATTATTTTCTCTATTTGATTCTCCACAAGAGAATTTAACTCTTTAAACCTATCAAAGAATTTAGATTTATTCCTGAGAAAATGTATCCATGTATTCCTTGAGAATTCATCTATAAATGAGACATAGTACATAGATTTTCCTAGTGATGGAACCGACGAAGGTCCAAACAAATCATTGTGCACCGACTATAAAATTTATTCTACCGTCATTGCACTAAAGGGGAATCTTACCTAATTCTACTTCCCATATACGCAGTGCTCACATAAATAAAAATCTAGAGAGTAGTTAGCCATGTTGGACTATTCAAAAATACTAAGGGGGGGTGAATCAATATTGGGTAGTTTAAACAATTTTCTCATTTAACACTTTAACTATCCATCACATAATTGATTATAAACAATGCATAGAATCAGCCATATCAATTAACACAAGTGCAAAATACGCAGATATTTAACGTGGAAACCCAAATGGGGGAAAACCACAAATTTTTTTTTATAAATTTTGTAGGCACCAACCTACTACACAATGGTTGTAGGAACCAACTTGCAAGGGACACCAATCCCCTTGATTGAGCACCAAATCAACAATGAGGTTGCAGGAACCAACCTGTTTAAGAATATGAGGACACCAATCCTCTCCCCTGCACCACCCTGCCACACTAAAATAAATAAGCTATTGATTTATCTTGTTGTCAAAGCTGTGAGTCTCAAAGCTCCTCCATATTCACCTGTGCTCCTTCTATTGTTTCTCTTTTGGTTCTACCAAATCAAAGCCCTTTGATATCCATCGACTTTTGTGAGCTCTCCCACTTCTTCACATTCTTTCTCTCGCACCCAAGAGCTTCATAATCACATATACCACTCTTTCACTTATGCGTGCGCACACACACACAACAATTATGGCATCGTTATATGTATGAGCCCATACACTGATGGATTCTCCACAAATACATATCATGCTCGACGGATTGACTTCAGATATCCACAAACTCAAGTCGAAAAACTCATTCAAATCCAACATAAACCCCTTCTTCTTCTCTTGTGATCTATTCGTTGGTCCCTATATGAGTCTGTGTGGGAATTAATGCATATTTACCATAAGATCAACCTTGAATTAAATTATGACCATTGATATTTTATTTTCCCATCAAAATACACTTCATGATTTGTGGCACAACAACAATTGGATTAACTGTGGATTAAATCGTAAACATCAATCTTGTTTTCCGGTCTTCCAAACACATGCCAAGACATCAAACACACAACCACCATTGGATCCATTGTCGACTAAATATCCACAGGTTATCTAGTTAATCGTTCTCTGGATGTCAAAACCATTGGGGCACTATGCATCAGTCTATCGTTAACCCAGGCCCTTAGACTATCATCTCTTTGGCCTTAACTATGGATCCTCAGTCTATTAGCCCCGATCCGGTATGCTACCTGGCAGTCGGCCCACCAAGCTCTTGTCCATTGGGAATTCAATACTATAACACTACACTTTTCCAACCTGATCCGAGACAAAATATTTTTATTTGGGTTCTGGCCACTAGACTTACCGAGCCATCGTGCTACTAGATCCTCAAACTCTACACTCTCAATATTTTTCCAATTTGGTATGCTGGGCCACTGGAAACCGATATAACCTAACCATATCCCCTCCGTTTGCTTCAAAAATACACCTTGAAACTTCTAATTTTTTGGTATCTGATATGTTGGTGTAGTATCTAACATTCATGGTCTAATATCTTCATGACATGTGGACTAACTAGAGTGCTACATGGAACCGATGTGGCATGACACATGACAATTTATTTGACATCGATCATTGACAACCTTTTTTCTAATGTGTCCTTTACGTGGAACACTTTCATGTGTGTTTGATGATGTGGCATTGGCGTGGCTATGATGTGGCCACTGGCCTCATTCTAACGTCATCACAACCTCCACCTCTTCTTCGTATACCATGCTAACTTGGCACTTGAAATGTGGTATTGTTCATGGTTTCTTAAATGGTTCTAACGAGGCATCTATCATGGAGCTCACATGGCATCACCATTGAGTGATCGACCCATCAAATAACAGGGCAGTTCAACACTACACTTTCACAACTCCTTTCCCGATATTGTATCTGATATGATGTGACACAGACTCTACGTGGAATACCATATATCAGTACAAAGGGTGACATGGCTATTGTCATATTGTCTTGGCTACTTAGATGGAAAATGACGTGGATGTGTGGGTGGATTTTTGTACTATACATGATGGATGATGTTGTTTCTACGTGGCTCGAACCTAGTTTCTAATGTGGCATTGGAGCTTGCTTATAGGGTATTCTCCCCCCAGTACTTTGGCATTGTGCACTTTCACTCTGATATCCCGATATCTGATATGATGGGCCCCACTACCGAGCAATCGACCCACTAGGGTATCATCCCATCGGACCCATGGGACTTTAGCACAACACTACTCAAACTCCATATAACCAATCTATTGGTATAAAGATATGGAACCTTGTTGTGGAGTTTTTCTTATAATGGACCAAGTCACCTTCCAACACATGCATCTCAAGTCATCAATTCTCTTCCTCTAATTCTTTGATCTCCCGGTCTCCAGTATGTTTGGCCCCATGTCCAAAATTTATCATTTTTCCGAGCTCATCCATTTTTATCCAGACTATGTGCTTTCACCTTTTAATTATAAACTCATCGAAGTCTATTTCCCTTGTGCGTGTGGGATATGTCATTTTTCCATAAGTTTTGGTCTGGTTAACTTGGACTTCCTTTGTGTCAAGCTTGTCATTGCCCATTGCTTGTACTTCCTTTGCACCAATGATCCTTAGTAACTTGTAAATGCTCAAAACATGATAAGGATATTTATCTCCATCTCTTTCCTTAGTGTTATCCACATTTTTGGTTATCGAGATGATGATATGGTGATGGAAGATCTAACTCTTCATTTATATCATTTCATGTAAAAAGTTACACTTGTCATCTTCTCAAAATCACACTTTTGAAAATAGTACACAGTACGCATATATATATTGCCCTGCGGAAATACTTAATTTCCAGCGAGAGCTGCGTTGATCATTGCGGACTTTCCGCCTTGTGTTGATGCAATAATTAGAGTCTTGGAAATGTTTCTAAAAGGAGAAAATGAATAAGTTCTCGATCCTTCTAGAAGGAATCTTCTAGAAGGATGAGTTAAGGATTCGAATGGTTGGCAAATTAATGAGTTTCCGGATATCTTGGGATTACATTTTATCCAATTAACTAAACAATCTTCTCCTATAAATTGAGTTATTCGTAGTTAGAAGTATGAAATTAGCAAAGAGTAAGACATTGGAGGTGGGAGCCTTTGTTGTATGGAGTATTGATGCTGCAGCAAATAGAGTCAGCCACAAGGTTATCACAAGTGGTGGAAATTCTTCATGCATGATGAGCAAATGTGGTATCATCATTATCAAGCTAGAAATTGTTGAAGGAGATCGACATCAAGGCTCGGGTTGTATTCTTTTCTTTAGGAGTTAATATAATATATGAGTATGTCCCTTTCCCATATGATGATATCATTTTATTACATGATTCATGATCCACGTAGCCTAGTTTAGAGTTTTGAATATATTAATGTATGTGATTGGTTTGTGTTGTTGTGATTAGACGACACAAACCAATCACAACAAAAGCATCGTAGCAGAGCGAGGATCCACAGAGATAAGGAGAGATTTCATAAAGTAAGTACATCATCCTTTTTCTCTTGTCTATTCAATACTTTAGAACTAGGGGAAGAGTAGTGATACATCGCGGTTTGTTCCAGATCCGGTGGATCTGTGGAGATTAATGCGTGTCCGCCTCCGCAATTTATCATGAACAAAATTAGCGACTCGGGGACACATCCATAGTTATTTTTGGTTTCTTGATTCTTTGTAGCCATTTGCTCCTATTACCTTTCTCTTCTGATTTTGGCAACTAGGAGTCTCTAGGATACCACAGGGCATATGCAGGTTACTCATCCAATTTGGATTTTGCTTGATTTTGAAATTTTTCCCTTACTTTGGAGATTTCCTTGTGCTTATTGGCCGGCTGAGGTGAGTTCCATACCTTGCTTATATAATCCGGTCGCGGAAGATGTGATCACTCTTAATAACTAGGCTACGGAAATTCCACATTGCCCTTGTGTCCAAGGCTTTCTAGACATATTTTGAAATTTTTGAATTAAGTTTTGATATTTCCAATAGCTCAGTAAGGTTGTTTCATGTCTTTTTGACATTTCATTTCCCTGGTTTACATATTTTTGCTGTTGCTTCATGGATCTAATCTAGGGTTTTTAAGCTTGTTCTTGCTTAGATTGCTTGACTTTCATCCTGTGGCCCTTATCGGCATTTTCTTCTCTGATTATTGGAGTTGAATATGTTGTATTGGTTAAAATGGAGTGGTGGATTGGAAGTTAAAGAGTTTAGGGTGTTTCTTAGTTGATTATTTGTTTCAAAAAGACAATTTTCATTTTTCGTTAAGAGGCTCCTTGGTTTTGTTTTGTGTTCTTACTATCATTAAAAGTTTTGGATTGGAACATTTATTTGATGGTTTTTGATATTGATGAGTTTGATTTTCTTTCTCAGTTATTTGAGTTCCTCTTGGAAAGTGAACCATTGTTTCTTTCAAAGTCTTTTGTTTTTGCTTTGTTGAAAACTTGAAAAATCAAACTTGTACAATTTTAGAGCATTGAAGTTTGAGAAAGATATTTAGAAACTATTCATCGATACTTGATTATTTGGGTTGATCTTTAAAAGGAAATTGAGAATTGCATATGCATGGTGGTGATTGCATTTGATTTGGAAATCGTCTTCTCTCTCCCATAATTAGGATTCATTGGATGAAAAGATTATATATTTCTTCATATCCTTGCACACTTTGGAAAGATTGAGTCACACATCATGGGTTCCATTTCCATTTACTATGAGTAAACAATAGCCATTAAAATTTTTCGCGTAATAATTAAAATTGATCTAGTAATAACTTTTTCTAGGGCTCATTCCACCAACATATAGTAGGTAGTGCTGGAGTAGGAAGAAGACCGCACTCTCAAAGTTCAAAACACCTTGATATCTTGAGAATAGAGTGTAAAATTCCATTGGTTGCATATTGTCACAGGAAGCCCTTCTAACACAAGAGATTCAAGCATTAGGTGCATTGGTGTTGGCAGAGATGCTAACCTGCTTTGTTAGCATCGGTGTGCATTGAAGTTTTGAGAAAGATATTTAGAAACTATTCATCGATACTTGATTATTTGGGTTGATCTTTAAAGGAAATTGAGAATTGCATATGCATGGTGGTGATTGCATTTGATTTGGAAATCGTCTTCTCTCTCCCATAATTAAGATTCATCCAATGAAAAGATTATATTTCATCATATCCTTGCACACTTTGGGTCAGAGTCACACATCATGAGTTTCATTTCCGTTGCCTGCGAGTAAACAATAGCCATTAAAATTTTTGAGTAATAATTAAAATTGATCTAGTAACCTTTTCTAGGGCTCATTCCACCAACATATAGCTAGGCTAGTGCTTTGGAGTAGGAAGAAAGACACACTCTCCAAAGTTTCAAAACACACGTAGTATCTTGAGAATAGGGAGTGTAAAATTCCATTGGTTGCATATTGTCCTGGGAATCCCTTCTAACACAAGGGTCAAGCATTAGGTCGCATTGGTGTTAGCAGAGATACTAACCTGCTTTGTTAGCATCAGTGTAGAGATTGCACGTATTACGGGGGTCGCTCCGAGGTATACCCACAAT
>SNQJ01S0068148.1:76288-104592 GCA_010110895.2 Picea sitchensis | reverse complement strand
AGGGGGTTGGAGCCTCCTTCCAGTTGCAGCTGGAAAACAAAGAAAGTTGGTGCTTCCAATGAATGTAATTCTTAAAGAAATATAAGAAAAATCATTCTGTGGTTTTTTCCCACTTTGGGTCTCCACGTAAACACACTAGTGTATTGTGTATGTGTATGATTTATCATTTGTTCATTGTTTATTTACTCTGCAACTATTGGATGATAATGCTACATTGATATGACACTTGCATTTTGTGGTTAAAAAGGATTAGATTGCTCTATTACTGATTCACCCCCCCTCTCAGTAATCCAACAATTGGTATCAGAGACGGTTCCTTCAGTAAACAATTTAACCACTGGAAGGAGATCATGTATTATTATGAGAATGGAGTACCAATGTTTAATGGTCATAATGGTTTTAAGTATGAGATGTGGAGCAGAAGGATGAAAGATTTTTTACAGGCATAGGGACATTATATTTTTCTATCAGTTGTTACAGGATATGATAGTTCAAAAAGGGAAAAGAATGCAGCCAAGAAGGAATTGAAGAAGAATAACAAAATAGCAATGGATTTTATCTGGGAAGGATTACCTAATTTGGTAAGAGAAAATGTTGGTATATTTTTATCATCCAAATAACTTTGGGATAAGTTACATGACATATATTCTTCACCCATCGCAGATTCAGAAAATGCCAAAGAATATGCAGATACATATCAAGAAGAATTATGTTCACCATGTCAAACATATTCACAATATGAAGAGTACATAATCACGAGAGGTATGTTGTTTTTCTTTAATTGTGAAAAACACAAACATCTTGAAATAGAATGCCATGAAGGAAATGAGACAAAAAAACTACTTGAAAAGGAAGACAATTATGAAGTAGAATTGATTAGTGCTTTAGATGAACTAAGAGAAGAAAAAAAGTCACTCAAGAAAGAATTGATGAAACAAAAGGAAAGTGTTCACATTTTTTAAGAAGCCCAACAGATCATTGAGAACTTAAGAAATCATCTAGAAGAAGCTAGAAAGATCGAAGAAACTCTTGAATATCAAAAGCAGTATTTGGAAGCCAACATAAAAGCACAGGAGGAAGAAATAGAAATGAGAGGGAAGATATTGACATATCATCTTAAGGAAAGAACTAACAATCTAAACCATATTGAGGCAGAGTTTGGTCAAGAAGAGAAAGGACTTGAAGAAGAAATAATCACCTTAAAAATTCATCTTGAAGAAGAGAAAAGAACAAAAGAAGTCATGAAGTCTCAAATAATGAAGAAATAAGAAGAGGTTGACAAGGTTGAAGAATAAGTTGTCACATTGAGAAGTAAAATTGTCAAGCTCAATAAGAATGTTGAAGAGATAGAAACATCCACACCAGTTATAGAGAATGAAGAGAAGCACTCTAGGTTGCTAAAAAAGAAGAATGAAGAAAATACAAAGAGTTATGCAAAAGTACTCAAAGGAAGGAATCATGGTCAACCAGAATCTAAGAAAACTATTGAAGATACATCTTCAAGAAGATCATCCATGTTCAAGCCACAAAGAAACTTCAATCATGATCATGATCAGTCAAGGAAAAAATTTAGAAGGACTATACCACAAAGAAGATCATTCACTCCCAAGTATGCAAATTTATTTTATGGTCATTGTTTTTATTGTACTAACATTGGACATAAGGTTGAAGATTGCAGGGATTATAAAATAAATGTTCAAGCAATAAATGTCTATGTGGCCCCACGTAACATTGAATGTTATAAATGTCATAACTGTGGGCACATAGCTAGTGATTGTAGAAGCATGATCGATACTTCTATGAAAGAGAACACTAATACCAGATGTAAGAAAGTATGGATAATAAAAAACGAAGAACAGGTGAAAAAAGACCAGGTCCCAGAGATCGCAAGATTGGAAATAAAACGAGATGAAGAAAATTCTACAGAGAAATATAAAGATGTGAGATACAGAAAGGTTTGGAAAACAATTGAAAGAAAAGAAGGACAGATAAATAAGGAACATGTTCAATAGATTGTACTTTCAGGCATTGTAGTGAAAGATGTTATCTTTTTTTAGCTCGGGAGGTACTCCGCATGTTTTTTCATGTATGTGGATGTTACTTCATATTTACACTACTAGGAACTTAACTTTGTAATAGTTTTTATAAAGTTGTTTTAAGTGGTTCTTTTATTAAAGTGACTTTTTTATTAAAGTGTACCTTCTAATTTTAAAGTGAATTTATTTTCATAAAACAATTATGTAATAAAGTGAAATCACTTTAATATTTCAAGTGATTCATTTTGGAGGGAATGGATCATGACCCTTGATCTTGAAAAAAGCATGATCTAATCTTGGCCTTTGGATTTAGGGTTGGGGAAGGTGAAAATACACTTTGGGGGGGAAATGTCATTTTCAGATTATAAAAGAATGTATTGGGTAGTGTTCAAGACATGTCGAATGTTGAGAAGACATCGGGAGGAGATTGAAAGAGATTTTATGAGTAAGCTTGAGAGAGGAAAGAGGGAAACAAAGAGGACACGTTTCCCAAGATTTTTTGGGAAAGAATCCCAAGAAAAATTTTCTGTGATTTTTGGGCCGAATTATTTTTCTGTTGTGGGAGGTCGTATTGTACGTACAATTTCGTACAGTCTATACAATTGTATGGATTTGGCACAGAAATCGAGGCAGATTTCATATTTCTGATGGATTTTTCCGAGCCATACGAAACAGTCCGTACAACTGACTGTGGCCATGGAAAACGAGGTATGGAAGAGGCTGTACAATGATATGAATTTGGCATGTTTTTCGCGGCAGAATTTATTGGGACAATTTTGGTGCTGTGAGGTATTTCTCTTGGTTGGAAATGTGGTTTTGTTGCTATAATGTACTTTCCTGAAAGATGAATAATCTCTCTCTCTCTCTCTCTCTCATTGGGTTTCCCCACATGGGGGTTTTCCCTGACATTTGCCTAAATTTTTGGGTGTTATGAGTTGTTGTCCACTGTGTTATTTTCGTTGCTATTTTTCTTAGCAATGTGTATTTCTGCCTATGGAAATTTCTGAATGTGGGTTTATGCATTTATGAAGTTTATGCAAGAAATTTATCTCTAGGTTACTAAGTGTTTGACATAAATTTCATTTGTTGATTTTTTGTCATTAAAAATCTACATGGTATTAGATCTTTGTCTCTGACAGTGGGCAGTTTGATTTTTGGGCAAAAGGGTGTGATTGTTTTCCTTGAGTTGTGACAGGGAATATGGCTACAAGCATTAGATATGAGGATCAGTTAGTTGGCATTTCCAACTATATGCATCTCCTGCAACAAATCCTATTACTTTGGACCTGCATGAGGTCAAGGAAGCCAAAGCTCAGAGGACATTGCCCACATTTTCCTACATGTACTCTCAAATTTATTCAAAAAGTTGTGGGCACTTTGCTCGCATGGCATGTTCATGCTCCCAAGTAGAATCTTCAGGACAGTAGCAGGTCCACTGAACTTTTACCAGCTCTATAACTCGATTCCGAAGAATCTTGACCTTTCTATCCAATACTTGCATTGGTTGAACCTGAAAGTCTCCCTCCATCTCTACCTGAATCAAATGCCAATCAATAACATGGTTAGGGTCATGTACATATTTCTTTAGTAAAGATACATGAAATGCATTATTTACATTCATGGAAGCAGGCAATGCAAGCATGTATGCAAATGGCCCTATTCTGTCCAATATTTCAAATGGACCACAGAATCTGGCTGTGAACTTTGTACAACTACCCAATTTCAAAGAGCTTTTCTTGGGCATCACTTTCAAAAGTACATGTTCCCCTACTTTAAATTCTCTAGTTTTCATGTTCTTGTCTGCATAAAGGTTTTGTTTATATTGAGCTGCCATTAAATTCTACTTGATCTTAACCACCTGGTCTTCCATGTCCTTGAGCAACTCCGACCCAAGTACCACTCTATCTGCTGGGTTGTCCTAGCTTACTGGAGTATCGCATTTCCTACCATACAAGGCTTCAAATGGGCTCATTCTTAATAAATCTTGATACCCATTATTATATGAAAACTCAACCAAGTGTAAGTAATCTTCCCACTTAGATGGCTTATCCATCACATACATTCTTAGCATATCTTCAATTATTCGATTGACTCTGTTTGTTTTCTCATCTATCTGGGGATGATATGTTGTGCTAAAGTTTAGATTTGTGCCAAATCATTTAAACAATCCCCTCCATAAATTGGAGGTAAACTTTGTATCTCTGTCCGAGACGATTGTCCTAGGTATCCCATGCAACCTAGCAATTTCCTTCATGAAATGTTTTTAAATATTATCCATTATATGCATTGTCTTCATAGGCACAAAATGAACAGCCTTTGTTAATTTGTCAACCACCACCATGATTGAATCATGTTGCTTATTCGTTCTGGGTAATCTGGTGATGAAATCCATGGTGATCACTTCCCATTTCTTCTTTGGGATTGGTAATGGCTGCAGCAAACCTGTTGGGTGCCTATTCTCAGCCTTCACCTTATGACATTACATACATCGAGCGATGCAATTAGAAACATCCTTCTTCATTCTCGGCCAAAAGAATTGGATTCTTACTGCTGTAATTGTTTTCTGGTAACTGGGATGTCCAGCATAAGGAACATCATGCATTTCCTTCAGTACCAAATTCTCCAGTTCTCCAGAGCTAGGAACATAGATTCTATTTTTATGCATGAGTAATCTATCTTCCTTTATGTCATACTCCTTTATTTTTTGTTGTACATCTCCTTCCTGTAATATTTCCTTTACCTGTAGGTAATGTTGCTCTGTAACAAGACCATCTAAAATTCTGATGTTCAAGTATGACTGATGCATACTGACAGTAGTATCATGCATGGTATGCACTCTTCTAATAAGTGTATCGAAAAATTTATTCTTCTTTCCCTTGATATGCTTGATAACGAAGTCATATTCACTTAAAAATTCCAACCATCTTGTTTTCCTAGCATTCAAGGTCGGATGTTCAAAAAGATACTCCAGGCCAATGTGGTTTGTCCTTAATTCAAATTTCTTCCCCATGAGATAATGCCTCCACATCCTCAAGGCGTGAACAATGGAATCAAGTTCCAATTCATGTGTGGCATAGTTCCTCTCATGTTCCTTAAGATTTCTGGACTCATATCCAATGACATGTCCATTTTGTGTGAGGACTCCCCCAAGTCCTTCCTTACATGCGTCTGTACATACCACAAAACTTTCATTTGGGTTAGAAATGTTTAAAACAGGTGCACTAGTAAGTAATTCATTCAACAAATTACAATTATTTTCACACTTGAGTGTCCATTCAAATTTAGTTCTCTTCTTTTGCAAAGAAGTGATGGGATGAGCAATCTTAGAGAACCCTACTATGAACCTTTTGTAGTATCCAGCTAATCCCATAAAAGATCTGACATCTGACACATTTCTGGGTGTTGGTCATCCTCTAATGGCTTCGATCTTCTCTGGATATACTTCTATGCCTTGCTCTCAAATATTGTGTCCCAAGTAATGGATCCGCTTTTGATAAAAAGAACACTTACTCAACTTGGCATACAACTGATGTTCTCTCAGTACTTGCAATACCGGTCTTAAGTGATGTTCATGATCCTCTTCAGACTTAGAATAGATAAGTATGTCATCCAGGAATACTATGACAAACTTATCCAAATAATTTCTGAATATGTTATTCATTAAGCACATGAAGACAATTGGTGCATTGGTCAGTCCAAATGGAACCACTACAAATTCATAATTCCCATACATGGTCCTAAAGGTTGTCTTATGAATGTCTTCTTCCTTGATTCTTACCTGATGGTATCCTTCCCTCAGGTCAATCTTTGAGAATATCTTTGCTCCTCTTAGCTTATCAAAGAGGTCTTCAATTCGGGGTAGAGGATACTTGTTCTTTATAGTGTACTTGTTTAGTTGTCTAAAGTATATACACAACCTCAAGGTTCCATCTTTCTTTTTGACAAAAAGTATTGGTGCTCCCCAAGGTGAAACACTTGGACGTATGTACCCTTTCTTCAACAATTCCTCCAAATGCATTTATAATTCTTTTAACAAGGTGTTTTTGACATCGGGCAGCTCCTGACACTAAATCAATCAAGAAATATATCTCCCTTCTTGGTGGCAATCCTGGTATTTCTTGGAATACATCTTCAAATTCTTGTAGTACCGAGAAATATTTGAGGCTTGGCCCTTTTGTATTATCTGGCTCTTCCACATGAGATCCATACAATTGACATCCTTTCCTAAAACATATTTGTAGCTGTAAGGTTGAAATCTCCCTTATAGCGATGGGTCTTGGAACTCCTTTCACAGTGCTCCGTTTTCCATTTCCATCAAGACATGTAAATTTATTTTTATGATAATCTAGGATAGCATGATGCTTTTCCAACCAGTCCATTCGAATCAGAATATCATAAGACCCCAATGGTATGATATTTAGATCAATACTAGTATTCATGCTATTAAGACTTATGGAACAACTTCTGACCATATCATGGATTCTTCTTTTGGTTCCAGTGACTAACTGAACCAAACTTGCTTTTCCAAGTTTACTTTTCTCCAAATTTAATCTATCCACTATCTTAGGATCAATGTAGCAATGAATTGCTCCTGAATCAATCAAAATAGAAACAGGTTGATTTATGATTTTACCTTCCACCTCAATCATATTGGACTTGTACTCTGCTTGTCGATCATTTAAAGATGCATATATTCTTCCCATATCTTCGACTGTTGTAGCTTCTTGGCTGTTTTGCACAGTATTCACTCTCTCCTTTCTATGTGAGAAATTCTTGTACATGTGATATTCCTTGCATCCCCAACATTGGATTGGTTGTCTTCCCCTTTTTCCCAAGGAATATTCCTTCTTGAAATTTCCCTTAGCATACTGATCTTGATGATTTATATTAGGCTCATTCCTATTGAAGGAAGGTTTGAATCCTTTCCTCCTCTGATCGGACTTCACATTTTTCTTGTCCTTCCAATATTTATGCAGAGATTCTCTTCCCTGGCCTTGCTCATACATGTATTTAGCCTTCCTGATGGCTTCAGTCAAGGTCTTGGGCTCATCATACTTGATATTTTCCTTATAAAATGCTGGCAGTCCAGTTAGAAATATTTTTATTTTCACTTTCTCATCACCAATGAACCTGGCATACTTTAACAATCCTAAGAACTTCTTCTCGTACTTTTCCATAGTCATGCTTCCCAATCTGAATTCAAATAACTCTTGCATTTTCTTGTCATAGAAATTCTCTGAGAGGTACTCCTTATGGAAGTACTTCTTGAACTGCTTCCAAGTGATATTACTCTCATTAATGTGCTCCACTTGCTTCAGTTAGTCCCACCACATTGCAACTTTCCCATATAAATGGCAAGTGGCAATCCTCGCTTCCAGATTTGATGAATAGTTATGCAACTGAAAATATATCCTGAGCCCAATAAACCATGCTTCGACATCATCTTCCCTTTATCTTTCACCCTCAAAGGAAGGTGACTTGAGCTTCCTCATCTCTTCTTGCAAACTATCTACCTCGTGTTTCCTTCTTTGGTGTCTGACAGGAGACACCTATGGACTGCTTATGGGAACATCCAATGCATAAAAAATTATTTATGAGTAAGGAGGTGAGTGGTGTCCATGAGATCTGCTAGCACTTATGGAATAACCAGCTCTTCCACGATCATCCCTTCTTTCATGGCACCTGCCTTCTTCCTCTTGTCTTGAGTTTGATCCCTTCTTCGTTTGTCTCTGCAACTGATTTAAGCTCTGCAACACTCGAGCATTTATCTAAATTTTCTCTCTCATCAATATCTCATTGTCTGCTTTGTAGCTATGCACTTCCATCTTCAGGCTTCTTACCATTTCTATTAACGTTTCATGTTCTCTTTTCCCTTGTGTCCATTGGACTCTGTCTCTGCATTACCAACTCTGGTATTCTGGCCTTTAGCCTCCTTATCATGATTGGAGGCTCCCCTGCCTTCTTCGATTTCCTCAATACACATCCTGAGTTGATGTGCTTAAACCCCTTAGTTCTGCAAAATGTGCAAGCGACCATTTTGTTAGAATTATGCATATGATAAAAAAAAATTCCAAACCATGCTACATGTCTCTTTCTTTTTTTTTGTTCATGGAAATTATATCCCCATTCTTTGAAAATAACAGTGTTATTTTATCCTTGGCTGACACAAAATTTCATCGTGCACAGGCACTTCCTTCAAACCACCTTCCCAAGTGACCACGACTAGAAACCGCGGCTAAATCCTTCCTTAGAACTTTTCTGTCTCGAAGACCACCAATTCGGTCCTTAGCCCTCCTTCCGTTAGCTCTCAATCTGCATATGACCACAACCATGACCCTGCGCTTAGATGAAAAGTGCTTGTCCATAGCTTCGAGACTTCACAACTTTCAGCCAGGACCGGATCAATTGTCCTCGTCCTCTTTCACGATCAACAATCGAGATCCACTTCGGGACTCCACACTTCGAGGGTCTCAACTTTCCTCTCTTGCCTCCGCCCGGAACGCTTTTACTTGGAGTTCATGATCTGTCGATGGGTTTCCTCCCACAGATCAATGACTGTGAATCACTTAAGATCTTCAAGCTTCAGAAGGTTCAAACTTTCCTCCTGCACGTTCTCCCGGAGTGCTTTTACCCAAAGTCGTCGATCCTTCGACATGTATCTTCTGGAATCAACGGTCTATATGTACTATGACCTTCGAGATTTTTCGACCCAATGCAATGTGTCACATCCTTCCCCACTAGAGTGACCAGTCTCCAGACTGTATGGTCTGTCATGACGTGGTGAAATACTGGAAGTGGATACGTGGCCCAATCGGGCGGGTGACACATGTCATGTTCTAACTGACATTTCAATACTCCATATTCTCAAAACTTAATGACACGTGGCACACAGCCCATGTGTCCACGTCATCCTAGGTGATGTCTGCAAGCCATGTCACTTCGACAATTCTAGGATCCACATCACCTCTAGGTGATGTCATCGTGCCCCATCACTTCGGCTCTTCGAGCTTCGAGACTTCGGGAGTTTCCATACTGGCACACTTCTAATTCTCCCAAACTCCGCATTCCTAAACTAGCCAATCTATCGCCATGTGTCCTCCTAGATTGGATGACTAAGATTCACTTCTGGTATTCACACGGATTCCACGGATCTGCACCACGTGTCCTCCTTAGTTTGACAGTTGAGGCTTATGTTGGGTCTTCAGACTTCAAAAATCTCAAACTTCAAAACTTATCTGGCCCCACTGTATTTTATCTGAAGACCTGGATCTGGTGACGCATGGCTCTTGGCATATCAATGGTTGAGATCCTTTCAGATCTTTGGGTTTTGGAAATCTCAACCCTCAAACTTCATTTTTCCCTGAAGTGCGCAGATTTTTGCTACGTGTCCTCCTAGATCGGATGACTGCAATTCACTTCGGATCTCCGAGGTCCAGAAATATCAATTCTCAACTTCTCCTTGCTCGCCTTTTCTCGGAGTGCTTTCACCTAGAGCACACGATCGGTTGACACGTGTCCTCCTATAGATCGACGGTCCCCCGACTACTTCTACTCTTCGGAGGTTCATTGCTCGATCACTAGAAAGGAACATCACTGCATGCCTTTCAATTTGTCAGGGCACGCATTGACAGTTTGGAGTAACCTGATTTTTTCCCCACAATTCTCCTGATGCTGACACGTAACCCCTTGGTGAAACCGTGGTTTGGATTGTGGGACCGCCTTGGGAAATTATCTCCCATGCAACTTAGTTCCTTGCAATGCCTCTTTTCCATTGATCTCTCTCTCCAATGGGATCCGACGGTTGGGACCTTAACCCTTGCCTCCTTTTCATCGAACGAACCATGTTCACCTGTCCTTTGATCCAATGATCCCTGATCTCTCCTGATCCTACAGTGGCGATCACTCCTGAATTCGAAGGGGGATGATCACGATCCTTCAAACCCATTACAACGGATCTCTGACGATCTAACTCCTACGTATATTCTGCAATGCCATTCCTCCTAACATTTTCAACTTCACGATCAGAATTCGATCTCGATCTCGAGACTTTGACCAATAGACCTGGCCCATACCGGCCCGGTGTTTCAACCAGAAGCTCTGATACCAAATTGTAACATACCCAACCACCCACAGGCCAGGGTACGCTACATTCAAGCCTTCCCTTGGACTTCTTTCTCTTATCGATACCTTTTTAAAATTTAAGGATGCATAAAAGGAAATACTTTAACGACATGCACATTAGTAGTCAACAAACATGCATAGTATAAAGATTCAATTAAACGATAATTACATATACAGTGGAAATACATGCAAATGATACCATAATAGAGAAAACTTGTCTTTATGAAATATGAAACCAACTGGCTATAGACCAAGGACGTTCCACCCAACCATAAACACTATTGTTCCAAATCTCAACAACACCGTTACCCCGGAGTTAGGGCTATGAATCCACAAGGACATTTCCATAATGTTACTTGGCTTCCCAAACCTGTCAACGCCCAATCTCTCATAGGCTTCCCAACTCTCACAACAATCCAGGTACCCAGTTCTCTTCTACCCAGCTTGCACCACCCAAGAGAATGAACTTCCACCCTTCTCCTCCATGCAGTCCCTCATGTGGTCCTTCTCCTTATTTGGCCTCCAACGCAACTGGTCCAGAATCTCAATGATAGAACTCTCATAACTCGCAACTGTGAGCAACGCTGGACACATGCCAATGCATCTCAGACATGCAGGCCTCAAATCATGGTTGGATCACACCAACTACCACTACAAAAAACTATCTCATGGCTAATCTTCAGCATATCGACTCCCTTTCCCAAGCCAAGACGCGGATGAGGATGGCTCAATGAATGGGTAAGTGGGTGCATGAAAGTGCGTGAGGGAAATGAATGAATGTACAAGAAATCAGCGAACAAGCCATCATTCGAACCCCCCCATCAGAACAAAGGCAGGTTTAAGTAACTTCATGGGGAATCAAGAATCTCCTGGCCTTCCCCAAGAAGCTCACATAATTGATCCCCTCCCTTAGGAAAAAAGAGTAATTAACATAGGAATAAACACTTATCCCCTCAAGCCCCCTCTCTTGTGGAATCATAGCCCCCTATAAATCTAGTCCTTGTTCATCTAGCAGCCAACCATGTATTTATTATTAATAACAATAGAAAACATTACATGTCTTGGGCACACTGGATTTTTAATAATTGTTTGGGCACCCTGGCCTCTCAACATTGTAACAATACATTATTTAAAATGGGGGTACAAAACCTAGGGTTTTACAGAAGTATCTGCCACTATGCCATTCTTCTTAAAGGTAGTGAGGATGGCCATCTTCGAAAAGAGATCAATGACCATGAACACACAGTCATTTCCTTTCTTGGTGGATGACCAACCAGACATGTAATCCATTGAGATGGATTCCCACAGCTTCTCGGGAATAGGAAGAGGGGTGTATAAGCCTTGCTTCTGGATGGCTGGCTTGGAAATCGCACAGGAAGTGCAAGATCTGATATACTTGTTGACATCTTGTCGAAGTTTTGGCTAATAAAAACGTTTCTAAAGAACAACCACAATTTTCTCTATGCAAAAATGTTCTTCCACCCAACTGTAGTGTGATTCCTAAATCAACTTTGCACACTCGCTTGTAGGAACACAGAGATGGACCAGGTGGCACAAAATTTCATCTTGAATGTGAAAATCGGTGACATGTGTGCATGTAACCAACAACTGATAGGTGGTGGCGAAGTCTAGATCTTGATGATAAAGTTGGGGCCGCTCAGATGCTTCATGTCCTCAGGAATGGAGCACAATGGTGAGTGCAACCATAGGAGGTCGACTGAGGTAGTCATTGACACGATTGGAGACACATGTCTTATAATTGATGTTGAGATGGAACAACTGCAGGTAGGTGGACTACTTCTGATGGTGGTCATTCTGCAATTTCCCTTGTGTCTGCATGAACTGCAGAGGCTTGTGATCAATGTGTATGATTGTCTCTTTCCCCATAATGTAGTGTTTTCATTGACGACATGATTGTACAATGGAATACATTTCCTTGTCATAGGTGGGGTATTTCTGGACCGTATCGAAGAGTGTCTCACTATGGTATGCCATCGGATGCACGTGTTGAGTGAGAATTGCGCCCACAACATAGTCATATGAATCAGTCTCAATCTCGAATGGTTGTTGCAGATCAGGCAAGGAGAGTGCTGGAGCTGAGAACAAGCGATGCCTCAGATCATTGAATTCTCGTTGTTTCTCCTTCCCCCACATGAAATTATCCCTACCACCACACTTGGTCACTTGGTTGAGGGCTCATGCAATATGGGAGAATCCCAACATGAACCGTTGGTAGAACTTGGCTAGTCCCAAGAATCTCTTAAGCTCAGTGAGTGTGGTCGGGTCTGGCCAGTCAAATATGACTTGGATCTTAGTTGGATCAACATGTACCCCATGCTCATCAACAATGTATCCCAAGTATTGGACCATGTTCATGCCAAAAGAGCATTTTTCCAGGTTGGCATAAATCTTGTGTTGCTGCAGAGTGCTCAAAACCTGTTGAATATGTCGCATGTGCTCTTCCCACATTATTCTAAAGATGAAGATCTCATCCAAATATACTACCACAAAGGATTTGGTGAAGGGTCCCAATACATCATCCATCAACCTCATGAAAGTGGTTGGTGCATTTGTTAAGCCAAAGGGCATGACTAGCCATTCATAGAGACCTTCTTTAGACTTGAAGGTTGTCTTACGTACATCAGTTCGTTCGATGGGAACCTGGTGGTATCCAGACTTTAGGTCAATCATGTTGAAGAATGTTTCCCCCTTGAGTTGGTCAAGAAGGTCATCAATCATGGGAATGGGGTAGCGGTTCCTAACTGTGATTTTTTTTAAGGCTCTATAATCAATGCAGAGTCGCCAAGTCCCATCCTTCTTCTCCACCAGTATAATCGAGCTTCCACAAGGGGAGGAGTTGGGTCTGATGTGCCCCTTTTGAATAAGATCTTAGATCTTATGCTTGATTTTGTCATTTTCCATCAGTGAGTGTCAATAGACTAGTCCATTAGGTAGAGATGTGTCGGGGGTCAAATCAATTGGATGCTTGACTTGGCAGTGTGTCGGTACCCCTGTATGTGAGGAGAAGATGTTTTTGTATTATTCCACGATCCCATCCACTTGCTTCTGCTACAAAGAGAGGCTTTGTGTAGAGGCCAAGAATGTGACAACGACCTTCTACTTACTGTGATCACATACCACAAAGAAGACAAACTTACCGGTCTGTGAAATGAACTTATTGCATTGCTTAGCAGACATTAAAGAAATAGAAGTAGGCGGCGCTACCTCTCGGATCCTGTACAATTGTCTACCCAAAGTAATAATAACACTGCGAGGTATAGACTCATACACAACATGACACTTCCATAAATATGGTTGTCCTAAAAGAACATCACAAACTTCAAGGGGAGAAATATCACACAGTACCTCATCTTTGAAAGGATTGATGTCGTAGGGAAGACACCATTGTTGGCTAACACGAATATCGCTTCCTTGGAAAAGCTAGATGATGGTGTAGGGATGCAGGTGTGGTGTCATTGGCAGGTCCAGTCGCTTGACAACCTCTGCTGAAATCAGGTTCTTCTGACTACTGCTATCGATAATGAAATGAAGCAGATCCCCCTGTTGGCACCAGGCCGAAGGGAAAAGAAGAACGTCGTGGGAAAGAAAGCGTGCAGAAAACTGAAGTAACAATTGACAAAAGAACAACATGCGCGCATGCAAGAAAGCGTGCACAAAGGAAAGCGTCAACTGGAAGAAGAACAACACGCGCATGGGAGAAAGACCTAACGTAAGAAGGGTTAGGGTTTTGGTAATATTTTGTAAAAGGATGAAGAGATTGAAATGTATAAATTTAGATACGAAAGTATTATAGAGGGTTGGGAAGTATCAGGTAGTAAAGGGTTATTTGTTGTTAGTATATTGTTAGTTAAGTTTTGGAGACTATAACCACGCAGGGGCGTAGGCGATATGTAATGTTTTTAGCTGTATGAATTGATTTTGTAAGATGTTGAGCAAAGTAGATACGAGGGAAGGTATATCTGGGGATTAGACCACAGGCTGTAGAGCCTGGTGTGATCTAGTTTGCCTCACATAGATCTTACCCAATTTTGCGGAGAATTGTAAGCGCGTGGTGCCAGGAATGCAGAACTGCCATAATAAAAGAGCCAAGAGCCAAATATTTGTGGACGTACACCAGGAGGGGGTGAACCATGGTAATACTCATGTAATATGTTGAATATATGCATGTCTCTTGTTTCTTTTAGCAATTAATGGTTAAGCTTGATGGATAAGTTAGCACATTGTTATGAATCTGTTTATACTCTGTTGGAATTAAACTATGAAATATATGTATGCGACTTCAAGGGATAAGTAGTTTACCTTACAGCTCATGGTAAATGGATTTAATCAATAAACCCCTATCCCCTACTCTATCCTAGGCTGTAAACACCAGAGTCTTACAGTCACCCATTTAAATCTATCTCGGGTGAGACTGCGCAGTACCTTCTAGGTGTTGTGTTTCCTTTTGGATTACCAGGAGGGCCGATAGTTTTAGAGGCTTTGTTGGAACCCCGAATGACATGAACCCTGGGTCAATAAATCAGACAACCCAAGAAGGGAAATAGTAAACCAACAAATGGTTTTGTTGTCGTGTTAAGAGGAACAAGAGAGGACTGAGTAGATGAGATAGAATGAATAAGAACCGGAGTGAAATAGAAGGGAAATGAGTCGTTAGAAGGGAATGTTGAGACCTTGGAACCCCACGAGAGAAGAAATTGAGGGTTGGTTGAGAACTAAAGAGCTAGAGTTTTGATAGAAAGACAATAGAAACCCCAGGATCACACCACGTAAATACCTCAATAAATACATATTTACGAATTTACATGAAGTCTTTTTTTGTGATTTTCCGCATCTACTACAGGAGTGGATCTTAAGGTTAAAGGATAACCACGTGACAAACTAGATTCAACAGATATATTGGACTCCAGTACAGATCCAAAAACTGCAGAAGGTGAACAACAAATTCACCCGCGTAGTTGACTTTTGGCTTGACAGTATTGTAGCAGGCTTTATTACAGAATTTGCAGTAGACACAACAAAGTCATACAGTGCAGACGAGCAAGAATTCCTACGAGGACCTAGAGGAAGGTACATTCGATCACTGTATACTTATATCAATATATTTATTTATAACAAAGGTGTAATGACAATGGAATCAGACAGCTAGATTTCCCTACGTGCATGGGGGAATGGGGGAAGCACTGACAGAGAGAGGAGGAATCGAAGGAGGGAAAGATAAAGAGAAGAAAGAGGAGGAACCCGTGGACCTGATCTTGATGGATGACGACCATCTTAGGTAGATCTTGGCATCATGAGGAACGACGCGTAGCAGAGCACCCTACCAATATAAGGTGAATACCAAGAAGAGAGTTGTAGCCGAGAGGGATGGATTGTCAAGCGATGAGGAAGAGGTAGAGGATCTACGGGCTATGGAGCAGATTGAGGAAATCCTGCACGCCACGTATGAGAGGAAAACAAGAGGCCCAAGGACAGGAGGAGAAGGCAGCCATCCCTTTCATATTAATGTCAATGTGGAACCCATAAACCCATGTGCGACCAATACACCGAAGAGAACACCATCGTTTAGAAAACCAAAGTTCGGAGAAAGTTCGACATCAAGAAGTACATCTACACAAGGAGAAACAACTGGAAGAGCCAGTTCATGCAACCTTAGTCAAGTATCTACACCGCAAAGAGGAGGGAGTCGCTCAATATTTGGAATGGCAGGACACGATCCTACTATCATATTACCAGAGTTTCGAGGAGAAGCAGCAGAAGACCCTGAGGAGAATCTCTTCATTTGCACAAAAATATGGGAAGCAAAACAGATCACTAATGAAGACACCAAACTCGCGTAGCTAGCGATCATGCTAAGAGACCGAGCACTAGACTGGTACATGAGTCTAGACACGAACAATGTTCCTGAAATGACAAGGACACTGGACGACATTAATAAAATATTGATAAATGATTTCTAGAAGCCGAGCTCAGAGGATCAATACATGAATGAGATGATTGAAATAAGACAGAAACTAGGAGAATCAGTATGGGAGATTGATCAAAGATTCAAGCGATTAAAAGGAAATTTAAAATACCTTATGACCGATATGCAACATCGACACCTGTTTTTCAACTCACTACTCCCACACTTAAAATATCCATTACGACAACAAAAGTTTCATATGCAGGCAGAGGATCTGCAGGAATCCTTGCAATTGGAAGAGAATCAGTACCAACAGATAGACCCGGCTATCGAAGAACTGAAGGAGGACCTGAAGAACTTAATATCTTAGCTAAACTAGAATAAGAACAAGTACAAACGAGAAGTTGTTTGGTGCACTACCTGCAGGATAAAAGGAAACCATAAGAATGAATTCCCAACATTCACACAATATATGGCGACAGGGATGCCAAACCCACTACCACAGGGAGGATTATGGTGTGAAATATGAAAGAAACCGGGTCACGGCCCTTACCACTGCACAATGATGTAGAAATACCAAACAGTCCCAAAAAACTCATATTGCACCTTTTGCAAGTCAGTTGGCCATGATGACAAATATTGCAGAACTATGGAGCTGATGCGGGAAAGAACATCAAACACATACAAGGTACAGGTAGAAATGATGACTGGGCAAGCAGTACCACAGTTCACTCAAGCCCCAACCACATACAATACCGCGCATCAACAGTATAATATTGTGCCACAGTCGTACAATAACGCATAGCCATAGTACAACCTGACACAACCCCAGTACAATACCGCGCAATATAATCAGGGACCACAATATAACAAGCCGCGAGGTGATCGCACAATTTATAGAGGAGTAGGACAAGCCAGAGGAGGTTTCAGACGTGGTAGAGGAGCAGTCACATGTCACAATTGCTAGCAACCAGGACATTATGCATGGGAGTGCCCACTGCCACCAGTGACTTGTATGTATTGTCCTGCATCGAACCACGATACGGAGGAATGTCTGACATTACTTGTAAATATCCAGGAAAAAAGGAATCAAAATAACCAGAATGTTCAGTGGATTTCAACTGAAGCAAGGGATGACAGAAAAAACATCAACATAGTCACTCGAGGAGGAATGAAAATAGGAAATGGCACAATTCAACAGGAACCAACGCAGAACCAATGGGGAAAAAAGAACACTGACCCCAAGAAGCAGATTGACGGGCATAAGGAGAAGGAGATATTTAAAGAAGCCCAACAAGAATTCCAAAAGGAGAACAATGCGCCGACTGCACCACAGAGCAAGGAAGCTCTAGAATATGAAATGTCGCCATCACTGGACCATACCAACATAATACAACCTAAGGAACAAGTAAGTACTATCAAAGAATTTTTGCAATCATGCATCAAAATGTTAAGTGATCCTTCATTTGTCAAAATATTGCAAAACATCCTAGAAAAATGTAGCAGTGAGACGGAACAGAAGCCAAAATTGAAAACTATCAACCACCTACATACAAGAAGAAGAACAAGTAGGGAATTTAGACTAAATGCTAACATTGGGGATTTCAATATGGGAGATGTTATACTATATCTAGGATCCGAAGTGAATGTACTACTAAAAGCCACATGGAAATGCATGGGAGAACCTACACTGGGATACTCAATTGTTCAATTAAATCTAGCAAATCAACATAGAGTCCTACCAATAGGTAGACTAAAAGGAGTGACGGTAGATCTAGATGGTGTGCACACTAAGGCAGACTTTGAAGTCATCGAAATAGTAGACAACACAACACCTTACCTAGTGCTACTTGGTCTGGATTGGGCATTCGACAACCAGGCCATAATTAACTAAAAAACCATAAAAATGACATTTGATTCGGGGGACTATAGGGTCATAGCCCCACTCAACCCATCAGAAAGCGAGAGGTTTGTAGAACCCACTTGTCTGGATTTATAAGAGATCTTCCAGTTGTACATAACAACTGCGTGTGATGCATACTATATAAACCCAACTACAGACAGGGTACTCAGTTGGCGGAGCATTAATTCATGTACAACAGACTCAGACACCAGGTTAGAAACTGGCAACAAATACTACACAAAGTATCCACGAGAAGGTGTGCCATAATAGAGCACGCAATAAGGTGGATTGACACATAAATCAAAGAACCACCCAATTTTCAAGGGCTAAATGATTTGGAAACTTTCTTGACACAATATGAAGACGAAGTATTAGAAAACCATAGATTGCTAGCACTAGATTTAGCACTAAAGAATACACCCTCAAGATGGTGGGGTGCACACAAAGAGACTATCACAGATTGGTACCAATTCAAGCAATTACTACGCATAAGGTTCAGTGCAGAACAGATAGGTAACAAACAACGGAAATATGATGGACTAGGCACACCAACAGAACACTTGGAGGTGTGTAAAACGTTGTGGAAAATGACACCACCGGAGGAATGGTCTCGCCACTTCATTCATACTCTAGAGGGCATACCAGTGAATTGGTATATGGACTAGGAAATGTGTAAAGGAACCAAGACATGGGCGACACTCCAATAGAACTTTACAGTCACTTTCTCATTCCAGCATGAGAACCCCAACATGGACGCAGCCCTGAAACGGATCAGAGACGTCATATTCATTGAAGAACCGAAAGTAGAATCTATCATAGAGGTACAATAGTGAAATAAGCAGAAATTCAAGGATCTACTGTCATGCTACCACGTACAGGAGGAAGCACCAGATGAAGATGATCCGCACGATCTTGAGATCAAAGAAGTCGAAGGTGAGAGAGATGTGGAAGGACCACCCTTAGAGTCAGAGGTCATTTCTGCGCCAATCAAGATAAAGAAGGTTAACATAGGGACCGCCGAGTAGCCCAAAATGGTCAGCATTGGAGATTACTGGGACGGACAGAGACTAGAAAGTATCATAGAATTGTTGCACGAATACAATGACATTTTTCCCACAACCTTTACAAAGATGAAAGGAATAGCCAAAGAATTAGGAGAAATGAAGATACCACTCAAACCTGATACGAGACCCATTAAACAACGACCATATAGATTAAACCCCATATATAAACAGAAAGTTAAAGACAATATCGACAGGATGCTCGAGGCCAACATCATCAAACCAGTCAAAGAATCAGAATGGATAAGCCCGATGGTAGTACAGGACAAGAAATGGGGAAGAGGGATCAGGATATGCATCGACTTGAGGAAGTTGAATGATGCATGCCTACACGACCCATTCCCCACACCATTCACGGGCGAAGTACTCGAGAACGTAGGAGGCCACGAAACCCATTCATTCACTGATGGATTCTCAAGATATCATCAGATTAAGATAGCACAAAAGGATAGACACAAGACCACGTTCGCGACAGAATGGGTATCTTATCAGTATACAGTCATGCCGTTCGGACTGAAGAATGCACCTGCGATATTTTCTAGAGTGGTCATTGCAGCGTTTAAGGAATTCATCCATCAATTCCTTGAAGTATACCTGGATGATTGGACAGTGTATAGCTTACTAAAAAACCATGTGGAAGTTTTACAACTGATGTTAGAATGATGTAGACAGTGCTAGATATCACTAAATATCAAGAAATGCATATTTGGAACACCATTTGGGATACTATTGGGACACATAGTATGAAAACAAGGTTTGCTAGTTGATCTGACCAAAATCGCAGTCATTGTTAACCTACCAACACCAAAAACAGTCTCCCAACTAAGAGAAACTCTAGGACATATAGGATATTACAGGAAATTCATCAAAGGCTATGTGCATATTACAACACCAATGGAAAAACTGTTAAGGAAGGATATAAAGTATCAATGGAATGACAAGTGCCAACACGTTCTGGATACCCTGAAGGAAAATATGGTCACCGCACCAATATTGGTATATCCAGATTGGGAGAAGACATTCCATATACATGTAGATTCATCAGCGATATCACTTGGAGCTATCTTAGCGCAACCAGGAGTAGGAGACTTGGATCACCCGATAGCGTTCGCAAGCAGAAAATTATCAGACTCAAAACATAATTATAACATGACAGAAAGAGAAGGCATAGCTATGGTTTATGCACTACAGAAATACATACATTACCTATTGGGAAAACAATTTAAGATGTTTATGGATCACTCAGCCCTGAAATACCTAGTCAAAAATCCAGTGTTGGGGGGGAGAATATGTCGATGGTTATTGCTATTTCAAGAATTCGACTTTGAGGCAATAGTTAAACCAGGAAAACTGAATGCAGGACCTGACCACCTATCGAGGGTCACAAACAGAGAGGAACCAATGAACTTAGAAGACAACTTTCCAGATGCACAACTATTCTCAGTACAGATTGTTGACGATTAATTCACAGAGATCATCTAGTACTTGAGAACAAGTACTACGCTGCAATAATATACCACTGCGCAGAAGAAGAACCTGGTAGTCCGTGCAACCGACTATCAATTGACCGCGGGACATCTATACAAGATGGACATAGATAACATCTTACGAAGATACGTTCTAGACCAAGAATAACCAAGAATTTTAGCAGAACCCCACGATGGAATAGTAGGAGGGAATTATCCAGGAAAAGATACCGCGCAGAAGGTACTACGCACAAGATTGTGGTGGCCAATGATCCACAGAGACTCGAAAGAATATTGCCAGCAATGTGATGTTTGTCAAAGGGTAGGAAAACCCAACATAAGGGATGAGATGCCACTACGACCGCAAGTGACACTTCAGGCATTTGAAAAATGGGTGATAGACTTTGTGGGACCCATTAACCCACCAGCCAAAAGAACGGGGGTGATATATATTATCACCACGATGTAATACCTAACGAGATGGGGATAAGTTGCACCAGTAAAATATTGCAGCGCAAAGATAGCTGCACACTTTCTGTTTGAACATGTACTTACTAGATTTGGGTGCCCAAGAATTTTGATGAGCGACCAAGGATCGCACTTCATAAACAACACCATCCGAGCGATGCTTGAAGAGTTTGAAGTTCATCACCAAAAAAGCACACCGTATCATCCACAGGAAAATGGCATGGTAGAAGCCTTCAACAAAATTCTAGAGAATGCCTTGACAAAGATATGTAACGTCAACAAGGATGATTGGGACCTCAAGGTACCAGTAGTGTTATGGGTGTATAGAACCACATGCAAAAAGTTGACAGACCACACACCATTCAAACTAGTCTATGGTCAAGAAGAAGTAGTGTCGTTATAATTTTTAATACCTAATCTACGTGTAGCAGCTATCACACACATGACAGAATGAGGCACAGTACAGGAAAGATTGAATCAATTAATGTCGATGGAGGAAGACTAAATATTGGCAGGATTCCACCAACAAGTATGGAAAGCAAGAGAAAAATCTTTGCACGACCACCACATCAAGAGGAAGACGTTCAAGGAAGGAGATCTAGTATTTCTCTACAACAATAAATCGTTGCAGCACCAAGGAAAGCTCAGAATGCATTGGCTAGGACCATACGAGGTAACATCTGTCATGGATGGAGGAGTTATATAGTTAAGAGATCTAGTAGGCGCAGACCTCAGAGGAATTATCAATGGGAGCCGGCTAAAGCTGTACAAGGATAGTCGACCACCCACCGCATAGTAAAAAAAATAAAAAAACCAGAAAAGAAAACAAAACGAGGGAAATGATAATAGCCATATCGAAAAAGGAAACAAGTGGGAAAATGACAGTCAGCAAAAGCATGCTGACAGGACAGCATGAGGCAGAGTTAAAGAAAGGCAAGGACAGATGGGATGTCACATTAAACGTGCCAAATGGACACGACAGAGTAGGCGTAATGGCAAGTACGAAACCCATGCAGATGCATTGAACCCACATTTATGGTGCATTAATCGCATGATGGAGGAAGCGTCCTTGACAAGCTTCACGATGAGCCCATACAAGACATGAGCACAAAAGCAGTTAGTCTATTCATGAAAGGAGAATAGAAAAAAAGAAACAACAACTAGAAGGAACAGATTGAAACCACAGAGCTCACCAAAGCCATTCAAACTTAGTAAATGTTTGACAGACACCATTATGGCACCACTGAAGCTTGCAGAACTAGGCGAGACAGCTAGATCAACCAAGGTTCAGACTAGGTCATGAGGACCACTGGACTAAAATGAGCAGCAACCACTAGAGATCGTCGATATTGAGAAAATCTCGTTGCCAGAGGAAATCCTAGTGGATTCCATACCAATACTCGAGTAGATTCCGCAACCATAAACATAGGTCATGGAACAGGATACACCAATATCTGTGCACAAGCCTCAGAACAAAGACGAAGAAACCCACCAGGAAATACCACCGGAACATACTGAAGCAACCATGGAAGTGAACGGAATGACACAGCATCTGGGAGCAAAGGAGGAACCAGACGAGACGTAAGCACCTAACTTAGGTCACCCAACTGAGGAGATCGTTGGAACTACCTGGGCATGGCTAAAGTGGATGACAGGAGAACAACCAGGATTTCTTGGAACTTCGAGCCATCCAACACAGCAGTAGGATGAAGTTCATATACTGAGCTCACCTCGAAAGAAACCGACTGTAGAGATTGTGCTTCCTCACATACCAGAGGGAGTACAGGTGGACCCGCAGCTATTGGGTCATGTCGGGAGGCTCAAGTATTCCGACCATGACGTAGTAGATGAAACCAAATATCCATAGCTTGCACCGCATGTATTTATGAAGAAAGTAGTTGTGAACCAACTTGGAGAAACCATCACTTAGCCACACTAGTGGGCAATTGGACTGGACATAACAGGAATTATAGTATTGATGAAGATTACACACTTTGGCAGAGGCCAATATGCATAGACATGCATCAAGAAACTGTTAGCAGTTACACATGGAGGGGATGTATGGCTGGACAAACCTGTCCCCATAACTATCGAACTTATAACATAGATAACAAGCCTACCCATCGGGGGTATGGATCTCGCACTGATTCTGGACGATAAGTCCAAGGAAAAAACATTGGCATAAGAGATGAAGAAAAAATATGGCACTGATAGGGGAACAAGAGGCATTATAATCAAACAGATCAACAATGCCACGATGCAATTGGGTGCAAAGATCTTAGCCTGCAAACTGCTAAGAAAATGTCGGAAAGACGAAGTACCGGCAAGAGTCATTGTTTTTGCAGCTCAGTGCACAGAAGGCACCTCCATGAGCTGTGCGCCATACCTATCAAATTTGTTCCAAGTAGAATGCAAAGACGCGCAGGACGCAGGTATGGATTTTCATTACTCATGGCTGATCACTCTCATAGATTTCATGGGATGGCAAGAACCAGAACACATCGTCTTTTGTACCACACCACAGCCAAGAGGAGAAAGATATCATGTCTTGAGATCCGTGCCACTAGCCAAGCATAAGAAGGAGAATGGAATCGTATTCGAAGCTTACCTACAGAAGATACAGGAAGCCATCAACCTAGCATGGAGAATAACACCAGAGGCTGTCGCACGATACGGGGGCATCGCCAATTTCTGGGCTAGGCGACAAGCCATGTGGATACAACCAAGGAAGTATCTGGATAAACAATGGCTACAGATGCAATACTGCATCACCGAGGGAGATATTGACATGGTCATCAGTGAATGGCCCAATGAATGGAGGATTCCAACCATACCTAGAGAAGTATAGGGACAAACAACAGAAGGAGGGGTTGCACAAGTGGAAACACAGCCTCCACATATCACAGTACCCAAGAAATGAAGAACGGGCCAAACCAAGTTGATTCAGGAAGACGATGCCTCAGAGTAGCCAGGGACCCAGAAGGGGAGGACAAAAACCACTCAGCCGACCAATGGACAATGAAAACCAGCTGAGGGAGGAAAAGAAACCGCATCGAACCCCATCACACATGAACCAGGGGGAACTAAGAGACCAACGGTACATGATGCAGGTGTGTGAAAGAAAATGAAGGCACAATGACCACCATTGGAATACACAATCACGGAGGATGATGGAGAGATTATTGGTAGAATGGTCCAAGACTGCCTCACAGAGGATTTCAATCATTTCATACACCATAGGGATAAACTGTAGAAGGAACTGACAGAAATGGGACAACTCCTTAAGAAAATCGAGGAAGCCCAGATCACGAGTAGCAGTAGAGGCATAGATCCATTGACCACATAGACCACAGAAAGGGTGGAGGTAGAAGAACGCGACCCAATTCTTCCGATGCCACACGCACATTCCACGGTCTACATAAAGCCTAGCATGATGCAAATGGATGAAATTGTGGGAGAGACAAAATTGAAGGATTTGGATCATATCCAATTGGTCTTGACACAGATGCCATTGAGAGCATTATACAAACTACAGGTTAGCGTCGACCACGAGATGCAATTGCAAGCATATAAAAACTTAGGCGAGCTACAACAAGCAACAAAGAAGCGGGAAGCACTGGAAACTATTTGTGCATACGCCAAATCTAAAACTAAGGAGTAGAAAGAATGCAAAAATGAGCTAGAATGCAGAGTAGAAGAAACTTTTGGGAAACTTTCAACTACTACGCAAGGAAATGAACTCCCAGCCACAGAAAAGATCGAACAGATTGCACAGGAAATTGATCAGTATCAGAAGGAGATCGAGACTCTCCACGGACAGATTAGACTGACAACTCCACCAGCAGTGAAGGAGAAAAGGAAGCATGAAGCAACAATGCAACTGCGGGAGCTAGAAAAACAGGTCAGCATAGTAGCTGACTTGCTGGATAAAGTAGTGCAACTTTGGACAAGGATGGAAGAGGATCCATAGGTCCAACACTGGGACAAGGAGGAGGAGAGGATCAATGCAATGATCCAAGAACTCAAGCATCGACATAAGACCATACCAATTCCAGAATGGGTCAATGGAACGCAAGAGTTGAAGAAGATACAGGTAAAACTTATCACTGCGCAAACACAGAAACAGGAACGTCAAGCTCAAATAGAATCGTTGTAGGAACGGGTAGCAGAAGTACTTGTGTGGGAAAAAGAAGCCAGAAACCAGACAACAAAGACTCATATAGAATGCACAGAACTGATGATCGAGGAAGTGGCACCTCAGACAATCGACACCATCAAGGAGACAACTGTACAGGCACTTACAAAAGTAGCAGAGTTGCTGGAACAGTTCCATACAATCACCAAGGATATCGAGGAAGCATGGAGAAATTAGGTGACTCAGGACGAGTCACATGTTAGTGTTGGGGACCTGTTGGCACTAGGCCGAAGGGAAAATAAGAACGATCGTGGGAAAGAAAGCGTGCAGAAAACTGAAGTAACAACTGGCAAAAGAACAACATGCGCACATGCAAGAAAGCGTGCATAAAGGAAAGCGACAGATGGAAGAAGAACAACACACGCATGGGAGAAATACCTAACGTGAGAAGTTTTAGGGTTTTGGTAATATTCTGTAAAAGGCTGAAGACCCCAAAATATATAAATTTAGATATGAAAGTATTATAGAGGGCTGGGAAGTATCAGGTAGTAAAGGGTTATTTGTTGTTAGTATATTGTTAGTTAAGTTTTGGAGACTGTAACATGCAGGGGCGTAGGCGATATGTAATTTTTTTAGTTGTATGAACCGATTTTGCAAGATGTTGAGCAAAGTAGATATGAGGGAAGGTAGATCTGGGGATTAGACTGCAGGCTGTAGATCCTGGTGTGATCTAGTTCGCCTCACATAGATCTTACCCAGTTTTGTGGAGAATTGTAAGCACGTGGTGCCAAGAATGCAGAACTACCATAATAAAAGAGCCAAGAGCCAAATATTTGTGGACGTAGTCCAGGAGGGGGTGAACCACGGTAATACTCGTGTAATATGTTGAATATATGCATGACTCTTATTTATTTAAGCAATTAATGGTTAAGCTTGATGAATGAGTTAGCACATTGTTATGAATCTGTTTATACTCTGCTGGAATTAAACTATGAAATATACGTATGCGACTTCAAGGGATAAGTAGGTTACCTTATAGCTCACAGTACCTAGATTTAATCAAGAAACACCTATCCCCTACTCTGTCCTAGGCTGTAAACACCTGAGTCTTACAATCACCCATTTAAATCTATCTTGGGTGAGACTGTGCAGTACCTTCCGGGTGTTGTGTTGCCTTCTGGATTACCAGGAGGGCTGATAGTTTTAGAGGCTTTGTTGGAACCCTGAATGAAATGAACATTGGGTCAATAACTTAGACAACCTAAGAAGGGAAATATTAAACCAACAACCCCTTTACCCACATCTGTGAGTGAAAGAGGCGTTCCCCTTCCTTTGGTTCTTCTGGTTTGCTTGGGCAGACTTTGGTGGTAGCGACAGTGGCACTGGGTTCAACATCGATAATCTGCATCCCTCCTTTAGGATTTGAATCAGAATCATAATCGACCTCTAACTCAGAAGCCTTCATCTCGGCCACGAGGGACTGCTTGGAGCGACATTCTTCAGTGTTGTGCCAAGGAATTTTATGGTACTCATACCATTTTCCCGTGTCCTTCTTCGTCTTCTCATTTCCCTTCTTGTGTTGTAGCTTGGACTCGTTTCCCTGAGGGAGACCATCTCAACTTGGTCCCTTGTTGTGTGTGTTGGGGCTACCTTTTCCCTACTTCGTCTATCAAGGGTCTGTAGATCCAAGCTATCACCTTTTCTTCTTAAATTTATGCTTGATATTAACAACATATCTATAAGTCGTGCCCAATGAGGCGATGTCTAGGAATTCCATTTCTATTTGAATTTATCTATCCAAATAGTTGCGGTATTTGAGCACCAGATGACACTCATAGTCTTTGATACCCAATTTGGTGCATAGGGTATGGAAAATATTGGTGAAATATGGTACTGTCTGGTACCTTTCTTGACTTAGGGTGGTCCATCTGGTGTATTGGTCCTCATAGCTTCCAACAAGGTAGTATTGTTCTTTAATGGTGTCCCAGAAGGAATCCCATGTAGAGGCCACCACAAACATTGTAGATTCCTCCACGGACCTTTGCTCGGAGTAAGTATCCCATCAATATTTGACTTGGGGAATGACCTTAAGGAGTGCAAAAGTGATCTTTTCCCTATCGGAAAAATTGTGGACTGAAAAATATCCTTCAAGTAGATTCAACCATTTATCTACAACATCTGCATCTATCAGCCCTTCAAATAATGGAATATCAAAATTACCTGTACCTTGAAGGGGGTTGCATGACTGCTTGATGAAGATGCTTCTCCTGTGGGTAGTCATTGAAGGATCTGTACAAAGTTGTCCATTATTTCATTCCTTTGTTGTGCGAGGGCTTCCTCAAGCAACATTTTAATAGGATCCCCTGCTCCATCATATTTCTTTTCGTCTCCCATGACTTGTTGTCGATCTCAGCGTGACCAATCTTGTAATGGATCGATTGGTTCGATTCCCAACTTCTTGTACCCAGATCTTGTCTGGGACATGCACGAAGACAAATAAATGAAGAGAGGATCACTCTGATACCACTGATTCATATTTAGGAGCGAAACGAACTGATTAACACACTGAATACAATAAACACAGAGATATGAAGAATAACACAAATATCCAGTAAACAATATCTTCTATTGAATAATGGAATAGGATGAAACTGCAAAACTGCAAAACTTGCTCGAATGGTGGTAGTTATCTCTGAGAAGAGATGTGGTTGCTACACACATCAGTCTAAGAAGAATGGATTACAATGAAGCTCCAAAGGTCTTTTTGATATTACTCATGAATTCCAAAACCCTAGACATCCAAAAACACAACCTTAGAAGGTGAAATGCCAAAATTCATGTGGGCCCTATGGGTAAGTTGGTGTAATTTGGTACCTCAACTTCCCAGGGTCGTAAATTTTTCATACGACCTCCGTTTTATAGAACTACACATTCTTCCATCAAATCTGACTTTGTCTACAGTTTGACTGTGGCGAGCCAAAAAAATAATGTTTAGGGCCCCAAAATGGCCCTGGAAGTACAACAAGATGTGCTAACATGAAAACATACAAAATAAGCCAGTTGGATTAGGCGCGAGGTGTTGGTCTCCGGTTTTGATCATGTTTTTTGCCTATATTATATTCCACAGACCTCCATTTATATACCCAGTACCACCCTTTTGGCCTTGTTTTGACATAGTTGACATCTCCCTA